>JAQFVV010012748.1:244834-307334 GCA_028023455.1 Epiperipatus broadwayi | reverse complement strand
AAATTTCTATTTCTTCACCTGCTTCTTTTAATATATCAATTATAATTCCATCATTACCTGGAGCCTTTTCTTTCTTCATACATTTAATTGCATATCTCACTTCTTCATTTAAAATTCTGGGCAATTCGGAAGATGTAATAGATATAGGAGGTACTTGTTCTTTACTACTATATAATTCTTGATAAAAATCTTCTACCAATTTCATGATGTCATCTCTCTTTTTAGTAACAATTCCCTTTTTTTTTCTTATTGCAGATATAAATTTCCTACCTATACCAATATGTTGTTTTACCTTCTTAAGACTTTTATTTTCTTCTACAGCTTTCCTTGCTAGTTCACAGTTATACTTTCTTATATCATTTTCAACTCTTTTCCCACCATTTTACAAAATTCGAGATATTCAATTTTTTTTAATGCATCATTTTTGTATATCTTCATATTCCTTCTTTTCTTCATAAATTTTCTAGTCTCAGTAAAAATTTTATTGGTCAATTGCTGCTTTTTTCTACCAGCTATTTTTGTTGCAGTTTTTAAAACTGTATCAGTTATTTTCATATTAATTTCATTCAAATCTGAATCATGTTCAAAATCTACTAATATTTGAAACCGATTTGTAAGTTCTAATTTAAATTCATTAGAATGTTTCTGAAGTTTAGGAATATCAACTGTAAATATTGTTTTTCTTAATAATTTTTGTCTCTCTAGTTTCACATTAACACGTATCTTACACCTTACTAATCGATGATCACTTCCTGTGTTAAATTTATTAAGAACATTACAATCTTGAAATATGTATTTCCTGTTAGTCAAAATATAATCCAATTCTGCTGTACCTTCATTTGGATGCTTCCATGTCCATTTCCTTTTAACATTTTTCTCAAAAAAAGAATTCATAATATAAAGTTTTTCTTTTTCTGCAAACTCCACAAGTCTATGTCCTCTCTCATTTCTATTACCATAACCAAAATTACCTACAGCACTTTCATCTTTCATTTGTTTACCAATTCTAGCATTAAAGTCTCCCATAACAATTTTAAAATGTTGTTTACTCTGATTAAACGCCTTTTGTACATCCATATAAAAATCTTCTACTACTTCATCACTATGAGAACTTGTTGGGGCATAAACCTGCATTATCTGCATTTGGTATCTGCTATTAAGTTGTATAACTAATCTTGCCACTCTGTCCGATACACCATCAATCTCCACAATATTGTTCTTCCACTTTTTATTTATAATGAATCCCACTCCACTTGTATTTCCAATATTTGTGCCTTTATAATAGAGTATATGTCCACTTTTTAAATCAATTGTCTCTTCACCTTTTCTTCTAACTTCACAAAGTCCAATAATGTCCTTAATATAAGAGAGTTCTTCTTCTAATTCTTGCAATCTTCCTCCACTTGAAAGTGATCTGCAGTTGTAAGTACCTAAATAAAAAGTCATCATCAAATGGCAGCCTGGGTTCGCAATCAGAGCATTCTTAGCACCCTCCGCCTTCGGCCACCAACCTCTGCCTTGGTTGGTGACTTTACAGCCTCCTGGGAATAAGGTCCATGCTTTAATTTTATCTGTCATAATTGTATATATGTATTGGAAAAATGTTTATCATTTACACAAACATTCATTCTGCCTTATCAGGCACTGAGAAGAAAGACCATGGTGTTTCTCGATCTTAAACTCAGAGGTAAAAAGCCAATAAACTCACCACGCTGGCTAATGCGTGTCGATGAGCAGCCCATCCATGTTCGTATACTATATGAGACAAGAACGTATGGAGTGGACATTAGGAATTTGCCCTGCTCAGTTCCTTTAAGGCCTCCAAGAGGAATCAAAGGGTCTTTTTTCAGTTAATAGCAAACTCCTTTCTGCAGCCATATATATATATATATATATGTGTGTGTGAAAGATAGTAATCTGGACCAACTGATGAGTGCTGATTTAGCACAAAATACTTATATTGGTGATTATTTAATTTATCATTTCTGCATCTGTCGTCATGTGTATCAGTAGTATGAGATAGTGTGGATAGTGAGTAAACGGGCTTGAAAGTATGAGTTCAAGTCTCTTATATTTATATGAAAGATGTTATCTAAGAAAGAGTAGAATGGAAAAGTTAATATGTAATATAGAAGAACGTCTTCATATTTGTAAAAGATTATGTTTCTTAGAAACACTTATTTAAAGGTACTTTTATTAATTTTATTTTTCCATTTTGTGAATTTAAGAATATATTATTAAATATGGTTATTTTGGTGGAGCTAATTTAAGATTAACTTGTTTCTATTTCTTTTTTAAACAAAATACTTTAATATGTAGACATCAGATACAACAGATTATATTTTAAATAGTAGTTAGATGACTTTAATTTAAGAAAAAATACACATGTAATAGATTTTTATTTATTTATTGTTTTTGATTCAGTTAAATTCTGAGTTGCATAGGTACGAAAGCTTCACCCCCCCCCCTTTTTTTTTTTTTCTTTTTCAGCTTTCTTGGTCACGCTGAAAGTAATTTCTTAAAAAATCTCAGGTCATATTGAAAAAAAAAAAAAGAGAGAGAAATCAATTTTATAGTCTTATTGATCATAGAGAAAAATAATTTTAATATTTACAGTGAAGAAGCATTTATATCATGCAATTGAAGAATGAAATGCTTCCATTGTGGTTTTAGTAACTTTAATTTTGAAAGGCCGTTCTTCAAGTGTCCACTGTAATCTGATCCAGCCTTAAGAATGCGAATCTTTCATAATCATCACCTTAGAATGCCCATTTGTAAAGACTGCTTAGGTTGCTAATATTTTTTAAAAAAGGAATATTCTAGAAAAGAGAAAAGTGGCTTAAGAAAAAATATTTTTTACCCAACTCCTTGATGTTAGCCAGATCTAAAAGCAAAATTTTAATATTTAATTGAAGATCAACGTGCTATTTTGCAAGTGAAAGCTAAAATTTGAAAAAAAGCAACCCATCAGGATTCAATTAAATTTAGGCAGCTGCAACTAAGATAACAAAAGAATAGCTGAAGACAATAAAGACACTTTTATTAAAAAACGATGTGATCAATGGAATCAGAATGGACTACACCATATGAATCTACAACCATATGCTGACGTGCGCACTAAACTGCTACATATATAAACCTGCATACATATTCATAATTGAGCTTATATATATATATATATATATATATATATATATATATATATATATATATATAAGAGGTTATAATTGATTGAGATCCTTTTTATTGCTACTATTCTGTTAGTAAAAAAAATCTTTTCTTAGAGTTATTTATATTTAAAACATTATTTTTTCTATATTTAATTATGCAATAAATTATTTTTCTCTTCACCAATAAAAATTGTAATTATACATATGCAATTTTTTTTGCATGCGTTAGGGAAGCTGTAATTATACTATAATGTTTAATATGCCTGCTTAGAGCTTTAGTATTGTAATCTCATACTCATAGCTTTATTGAATGAAGACTGTTGTAATTTATTGTACACATATGCAAATGCACTTGGATTTTTAATTAGTTAGTCCATTGTTTGGAGAGAGCAAAGCATGTCTCTCTTTTATTAATGACATTGAGATAATTTGCTATGTAAAAAGTTTCTTTAACCTTTCTTTTGGCATCACTGTTCTCTGTGCAAATTATTTGGGCAGAACTGGGTTTGAATATATGGCCTGTAGCTGCTTGGTGGTGTGGAATATTGATGTTCCTTCATTTTTATTTTTAATCCTGTTGTATGCATACCTGTGTTGGTAAATTCTTGTATTAAGGTTAGCCCAAGTCTCACCATAGTAAGATGCCTGGCAGCCTAATTGAGGACATGCCATTTTATAGACCACATGAGAGAATTGATCTTTTTCTATTTTATCTTTGGAATTATTTATTAGTCGGTTAGTGTTAGGATGTGTTCTGTAGCTAAATTTAAAATCATTAGTTATTTTTTTTAGTAATTTTTGAAGTTACATTATGTATAAATGGAATAGCTAAGAATTTTATATTGTCTTTGGGCTTTTTATTGGCATATGTATAATTTAATTAATTATATATATTATAATAAAAATAATAAATTTAATGGTAATAAACTATTATAAACAATCCTTAAATCTGCAGAAGTACTTAAAGAAATTAACCAAAAGTACTTCTGTGGATTTAAGGATTGTTTATAATAGTTTATTATCGTTAAATTTATTATTTTTAGTATAATTACAATTTTGTTTTGATTAACGGACATTATATATATATATATCACATTTTTATTACTGATCTTTGTATTAATGAATTTATATACACATTAATAGTAAGTGTATTTAACTCCATTTCTACTTATTGTTTACTTGTTTATTTTCATTTTGTTTGTTCACATTACTAAATTATTAGTTTACTAGAATTTAATGACTCTGAATATATTTCTTCTTTATTCTTTATAGCATTAAAACTTTATTTAGTCATACAATAATATAAATCATAAATTTAATATGGATGATTCCTAGTAATTATATAACCATGAATTATCATCTGGAAAAAT
This sequence comes from Epiperipatus broadwayi, assembly GCA_028023455.1. Classification (NCBI taxonomy): domain Eukaryota; kingdom Metazoa; phylum Onychophora; class Udeonychophora; order Euonychophora; family Peripatidae; genus Epiperipatus; species Epiperipatus broadwayi. The sequence goes on along the minus strand of JAQFVV010012748.1, from coordinate 302,794 downwards.
AATATGTAGTATTATGGTTAATAATAGTTATAAAAAGGGACTAAATATAAGCTCTGATGATTATGGTCTTATAATTTCTGATATAGATGGCGCTCATTAAAAAATAAAAATCCATCACTATCATGACAACAATAGATTGACCACTATAAAAAGATTGTATTGAATGATAATTGACCACAATTTTACTATATTCATTAAATATATATACCACCTATTATATTGTTCAGTTGATATATATATATAATTCCTTCACGCAATATTAATCCAAAATACAGTAAATAAATCTTTTAAATTTACTTTATTCAGAAGTACTTTCATAGGTACTTGGGTATTATTCCTGCAACCTAGGATAGATAGGACGACTATTCATAGGCGATAAAACGTGTAATCTTGCGAAAGTGAAATAAACACGCGCTTTTTTCATCTCAAAAACTGTGTTTTGAACGTGCACAAAACGTGTTTTAAAACGTGTCAACAAAACACAATTTCTTACATGTCAAAACTTCTTAGTGTCATTTTTTTTTTTTGGAAATTATTGCATTTGCTGATTGAAAATTTTATTTTTTACATTTTAAAGTTGCTCCTTGTTATTATTGTAATTTTGTTTGATCATTTTTAATTTCATCTTCTGAGTTTTTATTTAATCTGATCAAAGTACTGAAAATAACATTTAGTAACTGAATTAAAATGTTGATTTTGTTAATACTCCATTGTTTCCTTTTATCTGCTAAAAGTGCTACATTTTAAAGCACTTTTTGGATGTTCTAGTTGAAATAATTCGTTGACAAACATTTCTTTATTTAAGAATTAAATTAATATGTTAACTTTATTAATATTGTTGTTGCCTACTTTTATCTGTTCAAAATGTTGCAACTTATAGTTATTTCCCAAGTGTGAAAACCATCTGATCATATTAATACAATTTCCCTAATTGTTTTTTTTTTTAAATTACGAGCGTTGAGTTTGTTATTTATGGTTTTTTTTCCCTTTGATTTGCTTTCATATAAAAACATTTTTACTCCTGCTTACACAAACATGATGACACCTTCTTTTTCCATGTTGAATGATATAAGGAACATTTCTCCTCCTGTCTAAAAACCATCTAATCCAAGTGCTTAAATTAATACTTATTTTTTTTATTTAGTAACTGAATTAAAACGTTGGGTTTATTAATACTGTTGTTTCCTTTGATCTGCTCAAAGTGCTTTAATTTATAGTTATTTTACTAGTCTAACACCTATCTGATCAGAGTGCTACAATGTACAGTTATTTCTCAAATTACTAATACATTCACTTTATATTTACTGCTGTGACTAGATTATTATTACTGCCGTTGTTTCTTTTTGATTTGCTCAAAGTGCTGCTGCTTTTACAATTTCCAGTTACTTTTCCAGTCTAAAAAGCATATACTCAAAGTGTTGCAATTTACAATTACCCTTTTTTCTAATTACTAATTGAATTAATATGTAGACTTTGGTATTACTGTGGTTATCTTTTACTTGCTTTGAGATCAAAAACATGTTTAATTCTGTTTATAAAACAACTCACCAACTGCTACAATTTCCAATTATTTATCCAGTCAAAAAACTAACGATTGTAGTGTAGCAATTTAGAGTTCTTATTCTATTTTTCGTATTCAATTAATACGTTGACTTTTCTACTCAAAGAGTTGCAGGAATTTACTGTTTTTATTTTTTTTTTTCATTTACTAATTGAATAAAAACGTTGACTTTGTTATTATTTTTTGGACAACATTAGTTTAAAAAAATAGATTGCCGTTGGTTTACATTGCTTGGTAAGATTCCATTTTTTAGTATGTACTGCGCAATCACGTGCTTTATAAACACTTCTGAGAAGTAGGAATGGCGGGAGATGGGGCTGATAATCACATTTTTTATGTAAGAATTACTTTGTAAACTACAATACTCTATTTCAGACCGTCAGTAGCCTCTTGTTAAATGTTTTGTAATGTAATGTTAAAAACTATTTGCACAAATTTCGGTATTTTTCTTGGTTTAAAATCATTCGATTAAATTTAGCATACAAGCATCGTCTGCTTATGTTTCTTTCATAGATTTTTTTTATTTACTTTTAAAAAGATATATTTGTGTTGTGTTAATTTTGTACAGAAAAAGGGATCCAATATGCCTTCATTACTACAATTTTTTTTAAACTGATGGAAGAAAATTACAAACTTTGGTTCTTTGCGTCCATCAAATTTGATTGTTTGCTTCCGTCTACATTGCATAGAAGTACATGTATATTTCCTATAAAATTAATTTTTGTGTATTTTTCTAAAACTATTAGATATTATTCCTGCGATCAAGGAAAGAAAGAAGGACTTTTCACATTCCTATCAAAGCATTTCTAACTTCGTAATGTTTGATGTTGCCAAAATCATAACATTAAAAAGATAGCAGTGTATTGATACGAATGTGAAAAGTCCTCCTATCTTTCCTTGGTTGCAGGAATAATACCCAAGTAGCTAATAGTTCTTGTCAACTATTAAAAATTCAAAAATAACGTTACAATAATATGTCATATAAACTTTTTCCCATAATTTATTAATTTATAATTTACACTATTCATTAATGTTAACATTCGCTGCTTGTCTATTTATCAATATAAACAACATTTGATTAATAGATAAGCAGCGAATGTTATGATTAGTGAATTATGGGATTTATAAAATTAATGAATTGTGGGGGGAAATGTTTATATGACTTATTATTGTAACGTTATTTTTAATTTTTAATAGTTGACAACGACTACTGAGCTAGTTGAATAAAGTATATTTAAAATATTTATTTACTGTATTTTGGATTAATATTGTGTGAAGGAAAGTAGATCAAAAGATATTAAGATTCAAATATAAATATTATTAAAATCTCAAATATTGAAATATTACCATACCTGAGTAGTCTACAATCTGTAAGATCATAATATTATAACTTAATAAATGAAAAATGGTAACTTAAATTTTATATCAAAGAGAAAAGAATTATTTAGGCAACTTGCCGAGCATAAGCTATTAAACAAAGATCAGACTGAGTTATCAATCATATTAAGAGTCATTGGATTAAATGAAACATACTTCTATAATTAGATTTCTCAAGATATCACAATATCAATAATTATAGACAAATTATTAGGGCAAATTATTATAACTCAGGTATATGGAAATCAAGTGAGTGAGCACACTGATAACTCAATAAAATAACTTCTCAGGTATACAGACAGTAGATTTTATCCACTTTCATTTCTTGGTTTGATGTTAAGTGCATATTTAAACAAATACCAAGTGAGTATGGTCTAGCAGGGTACCACTAGATTATCTGAATCTAGACACAGTTACATCTAATAACATTTTCACATGTACCGGGTTTGAATCCCTTTTTGGTACTTTATTTCTAATAAAAATGGGAGATTTTGCTTTTAGAGCCATATCACTACATGCACTAATATTTAGGTAAACATAAAACATCTTTAAACCAAAGTGGAGTATATAAAATTCATTAGACATAAATTATTTCTTAGAGCTTAACATAATAAATGTGTTTCAATATATTTTTTTACAAGTTTTACTAGCTCAGATTATATGATTAATTTAGGATGGCAATTCACTCATCCTTGCATGAAATAGATGAGGGAATGGTGGTTATAATAATTATTCAGAAATCACTAAATACTATGAAATCAATATTTATTGATGGCCTTTAAACATTTAACTAGCTCATCAATTAAAACGTGATGATGATGATGATGATAATGATAACGATAATGACAATGGTTTCAACCACAGCTGTAGGACTAAACCTAATCATAAACCTAATTTTTAAAGAAATTCATAATTATTGCTAATCTTAGCATATCTAATTGGAACTTAAATAGCTAATATTCACCTTGATGATGAATGATCACACCTTAATAAAGACTACTCTTAATGAAATATATACGCATCATTTAATAAAATAAACTAATATTTATTGCTGCATTTCTAACATATACATAAAAATTTCTATATCTACATGAAAATTTATATTAACAATAACAACAATAATCATAATCGACTGTTTTAAAATCATAACATTAACTTTTAAATTCTTCCCCCTTTCCTGTAAATGTATTTCAAATTGGATGTCACATTGACCATGATTTTCACTCCAAGAGAAAATGTCTCAAAAAAAAACAACACTTTTTTTCTTTCTCTTTTCTCTTTCACACACATACCCTTATAAATCTAGCATGTAAGTAGAATGACAAAAATAAATGTTATTAAAATTGGAAAGAGCAAGTTTTAGAAACAAGTTTTAAAGTATCTTTCTATCCCCCTTCCTTCTACATTCTGAAACTTATATTTTCTTAAGACAAAATAATTTAATATTTTAATACTGCTTATTCCTTCACACTCACACATAATTACATATATGCAACAAGTATTATAATATTATGTATGTGTGTGTTTTATCCCCATAATAACAAAATATTATTTAAAACAAAATAATAATAAAAAATATATATTACATATTAATAACATTTCATAACTTTAAGTTAATAGACAATCATATGTTTATCATTATTAAGAAATTCAGGGTTTCAATTGATCTTGGTTGTTTTAAAAGTTCTTTAAACAAAATTATACCAATCTGTTGCTAAAGTTTTACTAAGTCGCTGATATTATAAAGAAAATATACAAAAAAATTTATACTACTAGTTCTTTGTAGCGACTTCCAATGAGTCAAATTTATCTTGTTTAATGTCTATATTTTGCAGCTACCATTTCCATTTTTCCTTGGAACAATCTCTTTCTTGAGGTGAATAATTGTTTGATGATGATGATCCTATTGAGGCTATTTGCTTTAGTGGACAGTTTGGAAATCATTATATTAACTTTTCTTCTCTCCCTGTCAAGCATGATTCTTTTAGTGGATGAAATACATCAGTTGTTTTCAAGTTTATAAATTTTCTGGGTTTATACTCAGTTACTGGAACAATTAATTGGACTTGATGATTTAATATTTATCTGTAGATTAATCATTTTTCTTCTGATCGCCTTCAAATGTGGGTGAATGCTTTCTTATTTCTATTTAAAAACATCTGATTTATCTCGGTCAGTTGAAAGATGTAGAATATTATTTTTCAGACAAGACATCTTTTCTTTCCTATATGTCAGACAAGACATCTTTTCTTTCCTATATGATGTGCTAGTTGATGATGAGTCTGGTAACAGACAGAAAATATATTTTTTCCTAGCCCGCCATTCTTATATTTTCAATATTCAAAGCTTGCTATTAAAAAAAAAATGATTTTAAAAAAAAGTTATCTAGCAGAATTAAAAATGTTTGTCTGCTTTAGTTTCAATAAATTTTAAAAAGTTTCTATAACAGTCATATAATAGCTCAACTGATTTTCCAGACTGCTTTTATATCCGATTTTTCTTCTATTTTTGGCCACCTCTTTTAATTAGATCTATAACTTATTTTCAACCAAATTGTTTTTTAGTTGAATAGTATGAAAAATCTCAGTATCCTGATTTTTAGACAAACTTTTGTTTTGAAGGAAAAAAATAGTCTTAATCCTTTTTTACACCCATGTAACATCTCAATTTTGAGCTTCTTTTTTTTTTGATCTTAAGATGAGACACTTTTAAAATTAGACTTCTCACATCGTCTCTAAGTTTTAACAGGAAAACAACCCTTATAGTACAAACTGGTGAATAAAAAAATAATTTAACAGATTTTCTCATTTTTCTTTCAATATTTAATGAATAAAAATGTAGTTTATGTATGCAATGTACACACACACTCATTCAAATTATTTATAAACTGACATTAAATAATCTAATTGCTAGCTGAGTAATTCTAACCTTAATATTTAAAATTAAATCCTTAGCTTTTAATTCCGACTTACAATTATAGAAAAGCAAAAATAGAAATATAGAATAAGATATTAAAATTGATCAAGCATAGGTTAGTTTTAAAGAAAGTTTAATATCTGAAATATAAAACAATTCAATAGCTTACACATACACTGCCTATATGTATGCATTATAACTTTTACTTTTTAACAAAAAAAAATTAAATATTGAATAATTAACAGTGTGTACTATTCTTTTTTTAGTTTTCTATCAACACACAAACAATTAAAGAATGTAACTGTTGTCCCCCTCTCTTTCTCCTTAAGCTTTTAAAACTGGATCTTGTAGGGTTTAAATTTGGATGCCCTACAGCTTCCTTTTTATATAAAAATGTGATTATGATTTTTGTTTTACATTTTCTTACATGCACATTACTATAAATTTAGCTAATGACTAAATTGTAATGGCACAATATATATATATATTGTAGAGATAGAATCGAATCTCACAAAAATTAAAGAATAGAGAGAAAATTAGCAACCTTAAAATGTGTTTCATGTGTGTGTGTCATAAATGTGTAGGTATTTTAATATGTGATTTTACTTACTAAGTAGAAGTGGAAAAAAATGAATATAGGAAAGAAATAGTTAGTTGCTTTAAACTTTTATATTTTATTAAAGAATACGATGATTTCATTTTATAATTTCATTTTGTTAAAACAGACTAAAATAAATTGTTTAATCATTAATCTAAGATATCTTAGTAAATAGATAGTTTTGGACACAGACGTGTGTTTGAAATAAAATATTTCCATTTATGAATCATGTTAAAAGTTCGACAGTTTCACTAATATAGATATCATATATTAAAGAAAAAAATTGTACAAGTGTGGAAGTTGTGCAAATACATATTACAGGAAGTATCTATTTTTTTTTTGATTCATAAAATTGTTTGAAAGAGAAACGAATTTCCCATGAAGGACGAAATTAATAAATCATTATCACATTTACTCGAAAGAAATCACCTGTAGAAGTTTTAACAGTCTTGAGTATTTTTTTTTTTGTAAAAGATAAGATTAAAATGACTTGTTTGAAGAGATTTTGAACTGATTTCTTGTGGAGTTAAACATGATGACATGTATTCTTTGAATACCTAGGAATGAAATATTAATATTATTGGGTGAAAATGGTTAAGTTTGAAAAAGAAAGTTTTTTTATTATTATTTTTTTTTTTTGACTTCTGGTGACTTAAAGCAGAAAGTCATAAAAAGTGGAATCATGGCCCAATTAAGGAAGGAGTTGTGGAAAATGACTTGTTATTTATTATTGAAAAAAAAGGGGAAGACAGGAAAAAAGAAAATTACGGGATACATGTGATTCCCTATTACAATAACATTAGGATAAAAAGATTCCAAAGGAACAAAATTGATTAAAGTATTGCTTTTAAAAAAATGCCCGGAGATGTGCAGATATATGAATAAATGTTTATGACTTGTCGTTGCAGCTGTTATTAGTGTGTCATTATTTATATAGTATACAGACATGGATAGGTTGCACATCAACACACATTAACCAATATGATGGGTTTATTGGCTTTTTACCTCTGAGTGTAAGATCTAGAAACACCATGGTCTTTCTTCTCAGTTGTCTGATAAGGCAGAATGAATGTTTGTGTAAATGATAAATATTTTTCTGACATATACAGATATGACAGACAAAAATAAATCATGACCCTTATTTTCCAGAGGCTGTAAATTTACCAACCAAGCCAGCAGTTGGTGGTCTAAGGTGGAGGGTAGTGAGAATTCCCTGATTGTGGACCCAATATGCCATTATATGACGATTTTATTTATATACTTATAACTGCAGATCATTTTCAAGTGAAGGAAGATTTCAAGAATTAAAAGAATCGTCTTATATTAAATGGAACATTATTGGACGTTGTGAATTAAAAGAAAAGGTGAAGAAATAATTGATTTAAAAATAAACATGTACTCTACTAGAAAGGCACAAATATTGGAAATACAAGTGGAGTGGAATTCATTATACATAAAAAGTGGAAGTACAATATTGTGGAGATGGATAGTGTATCAGACAGAGTGGCAAGACTAGTTATATAACTTAATAGCAGATACTAAATGCAGATGATTCAGATTTATGCCCCAAAAATTTCTCATAATGATGAAGTAGTAAAAAAAATTTATGTGGATGTACAAAAGACTTTTAATCAGAATAAACAACATTTTAATAGTGTTATGGGAATTTTTAATGCGAGAATTGGTAAACAGGTGAAAGTGATGTAGGTAATTTTGGTTATGGTAATAGAAATTAGAGAGGACAAAGATTTTTGGAATTTGCAGAAAAAGAAAATCTTTTTATATTATGAATTCTTTTTTTGAGAAAAATGTTAAAAGGAAATGGACATGCAAACATCCAAATGAAGGTACAGCAAAATTGGATTATATTTTGACTAATAGAAAATACATATTTCAAGAATGTAATGTTATTAATAAATTTAATACAGGAAGTGATTATTGACTAGTAAACTGTAAGATACGTGTTAATGCAAAACTAGAGAGACGGAAATGATTAAGAAAAACAATATTTATAGTTGATGTTTCTAATCTTCAGAAACACTGTGATGAATATAAATTAGAACTTACAAATCGGTTTCAAGTATTAGTAGATAATGAATATGATTCAGATTTGAATGAAATTAATAAAAAAATAACGGATACACTTTTAAAAACTGCAACAAAGCTAGCTAGTAGAAAAAAATTAGCAATTGACCAATAACATTTCTAGTGAAACTAGAGAATTTATGGAAAAAAAAAGAAATATGAAGATATACAAAAATGATGCATTAAAAAACTGAATACCTTGAATTTTGTAAAATGGTGCAAAAAAGAGTTGAAAATTATATAAGGAAGTATACCTATGCACTAGCAAGGAAAGCTGTAGAAGATAATAAAAATCTTAAGAGTGTAATACAACATATTGGTATTGGTAGGAAATTTATATTTGAAACAAGAAGAAAAGATGGAATTATTACTAAAATAAGGGATGACATTATGAAATGAGTCGAAGACTTTTATCAAGAATTATATAGTAATAAAGAACAAAGTACCACCTATACCTATTACATCTTCCGAACTGTCCAGAAATTTTAAATGAAGAAGTGAGACATACAATTAAATTTATGAAGAAAGGAAAGACTCCAGGTAATAATGGAATTATAATTGATATATTAAAAGAAGCAGGTGAAGAAATAGAATAAAATTTAACAAAATTATATACCAAAGGTCTAAATGATAAGATGTACCAGATAATTGGAAGAATGCAGTATTAATATTAATATTTAAAAAAGGTGATAAAAATATTAGAAATTACAGACCTATCAGTCTTTTATCGGTATTATACAAAATTTGTACTAAGATTATTACAACTGATCTACAGAAAACATTGGATTTCCACCAACCAAAAGAACAAACTGGATTTAATAGTGGTATTAGCATAATAGATCATATCCAGTTATTGAGAGAAGTTATAAAAAGGACAAATGAATATGAGTTGCCATTATGCTTTGGATTTGCAAATTATGAAAAGGCATTTGATTCTATAAACATTTCTTCAATGATTAAACATTCGATCATCAAGGTATAGATCCAGGATATTGTCATATTTTCAAGAATATTTATAAAAATGCAACAGCAATAATTAGATTACATAATGTTATTAGAAAATTCAACATTGAGATGGGTGTAAGACAGGACGACTCCATATCTCCAAAACATTTTACAGCAGTGCTGCAAGAAAAATTTTGTGGATTAAAAAGAGAAACTAATGGAGTGAAAGTAAATGGAGATTATTTAAATCATTTACAGTTTGCAGGTGATGTAGTTGTTTTTGCAAATAATGCTTTAGAGTTACAGGTAATGTTGCAGGAGTTATAAGATGAAAGTATGGAAGTAGGACTAAACATAAATGTTAAAAAGACTAAAGTAATGTTTATTGGATTTTCTCAAAATATGAAAATAAAAATTGATTATGATAAGTTAAAAGGTATCAGTTGCAAATACCATTGTCAGATTATTAATAGATATGGAAACATAATGGATGAAATTAATCATAGAGTTAAACTTCTTTGGAGTGCTTTTGGTAAAAATAACATGATACTAAAAAGAAATATGCTTATGTGTTTGAAAAGGAAGGTTTTTAATAAATGTGTTTTTCCAGTTCTGACTTATGGATCTAAGACTAGGACACTTAATAGAAGAGCACTATAGAGACTTTTTACCACTCAACAAAGTATGGATAGATGCGTGTTAGTAGTAACAAAAAGAGATTGAAAATGCAATATATGGGTAAGAAAACAAACAGATGTTACTGACCTCATTGAACAAAATTGCAAGATTGAGGTGGAGTTGAATGAAACATATTACTAAAGGGCTGATAATAAATGCACAATTGAAATCTTAAACTGGATTACAAGATATTGTAAAAGACCCTAAAAGACACCACATGTGAGATGGGTGGATGAAATAAGTAAGTGTGCAAGTATGATGTGGAGAAGAGAAGCTAAAGATCAGAAAAAATGGATTGAACTTGAGAGACTTTCATCCTGCAGTGGATTGATATTGGTTGATGATGATGAGTTATGAAATAGTTAGGAGAAGAAAGGAGTTTAATTGAAGAAATCAATGTATTTTATTGTGATCAATAAACATCCAACCAAGACTAAAAGTAAAATTGCCTTTTAAAAGGCAATATAAAATGTTGCTTCTCAAAAATAGACTCTGGATTGTTGGTTGCCATTATTTTGTCCCAAGACTAAAACCAATATGAGCTGGCTGTTTGTTTACACACCTGTATCAGACCAATAGAATGGCCATATTTTCAGTTAACCATGTAAAAACACATTTTGTTGTGCGAATCCAGTTCATATACTATGGTGCGTTAAAGAATCACCATAATCTTTAAAAAGAAAGGCAGGAAAAGAATGAAGAGAAAAGAGAAGAAATTGTATGAAATCCGAATGTCCAGAGCTCACTGATCTACATGCTGTGTTTCAGTTTCTTTTTATTAGAAGTGCCAAGAAATTATATGGTCTTAATTAATATCCACAAGGTTTTCAATAGATTCGTGAACAGCAGGAACTTTGCCATTTTTTTTTTATATTTTATGAAAATTATAAAAAAGAAGAAAAAACAAGGGAAAGAAAAAGAGAGAGAACAAATGTTGAAGTGCAGTAAACAACCCTGAAAATAATGAAAGAGAAGTCAACTGTCTCAACTAAGAGATTCTCCTCAAGAACTGAAATGGAGTGATAACATTTTAGAACTTTCTTAATGATTTATTATTTTAAAATGATCGTTTAAATCTTCTATGAATTCAAACCTCGTTTCTTTTTTCTTTTTTTACTTGGATACATAAACCTTATTATTATTTTTTTGGCTATTATACATATCAACACAGAAAATATAGTTTTGAGGTTATTAGATTTATTTTTTTTATTATTCTTGAATATTGTTTTGCTATAAATATGTCTTTTATTTGTTATTTTTATTTGTTTACATAGTTGTTAGTAGGGTAACCAATATATTTGAACAACCTATTCGATAATATATATATATATATATATTATATATATATATATATATATATATATATATAATGGGAAAGTTAGCATTTCATAACTTTAGTTGACACAGATTACTGGGATAATCGAAAGCGCTCCTAAGTGGATAAAAAATTTTGATTATTTAGTTACAGTATTTACAAATATTCACTTATATAATTACATATATATATATATTGATGTAAAGTGTTTCTTTGCTCGAGGTTTAAAGAATATTTTATATACTTCATTTGTATTTAATAATGTGAAGAGAAATGGCTTTATCAGCATATCACAAAGTGTGTATGACTGCATATCCAAACACAGGTTAATTAGAATAAATTATGGATAAGTCATACCAAATCTTAAATTTTCAATGAGAGTTACATTGTGTGAACAAATTAATAAAACATTGTTGCATCTATGTGAAAGTGAATACACGCCTACCGCATAAATGATCGTTTTGTGGCATTTGACAACATATATACGTAAAGTTGGGAGAAAATATTATATAGAATGTTTTTTATTGGGTTATTTAATATTAGAACAGCTTACATTAGATAAATGCGACCATATATATTTGAGTTTCTTATTTATTTATACATTTAATAATTCCTCCTTATGTACTGTTATGTTTACTATTATGATTGAGTCCATTACCTAATTGGAAATGTATTATTAAAATAAATGAATCTTAATAAACATAATTAAATAATATTCTTGCTTTTATTATTATTATTATTATTATTATTATTATTATTATTATTATTATTATTATTATTATTATTATTATTATTATTATTATTATTATTATTATTATTATTATTATTATTATTATTATTATTATTATTATTATTATTATTATTATTATTATTATTATTATTATGATGATGATGATGATGATGATGATGATGATGATGATGATGATGATGATGATGATGATGATGTTTCAAAGGATAAACTTTATTAGTATTTTAAAAGATTATACAAGTTACATTTGACAACCTAGTTCTTATACATAAATTGGTTTCGCAAAACTACATATGTACAATGATTTGATCAGTGATTATCAAACTAGAAGTCTTTAAGAAAAAAAAAACAGTTCAACAAAGTCAATGATGATCACTCAATCACACGATTATATACAATTAGATATACTTCAATTAAATTAAAGCAGTGATGTGTCTAATTTGTGTCAGTTGACTTCAGAACTGGCACAAGTATCCATGTTAGATATAGTTTTTTGTTAGTGCTTTTATATAAGTTCTTGTATATTCCAGGTGTCAATGTACTTAAATTGATCTGTAATTTTCATGTCTCTTTCACGTATGGTTTGCAGCTTATTTCTGAACGTGTTTGGATGTCTTCTGGGGTTATAATTGTATATGAAATTACACCTTGTACACCATAAAGCATAGAGTAAAAATGTGCAGATTCTTATTTCAGCAAAGATACCCCTTTTAAAAGAGTCAAAAGGGTTTTCATATTGATTTTTTTTCTCCTTGAGTGAAGTGCTAATAATTTCACGAATGTTTTCTAGACTTGGGCATGAGAAAAAAAGGTGGTTTTGTGTCTCTGAGTCCCTATGGCAAAGATCACATACATCATTTATATTTTTATAGTTTCTTTGAAATTTCAAAAAATGCTGCGTAGGTAGTGAGTCCCGATTTATCTTTAGGAGAAAGTCAAAGTATTTTGGTTCAAGTGACCATAGTTTGAATTTGCGACATAATTGTTTATTATTAATATGAAGTGGAGTTTGTACATCATCTTGACTTGGATGTAGAAGTTGATAAACTTACCAATATTTATATTTGGCTTGTGGTGGTTTAAAATTAAGTGTGGATTGTTAATAATGCTGTAAGTAGTGTGTTCAGATATCCCTGGAGAGGAGGTGGTCTATCTGTAGGGGTGATCTTGGCAGAAAATTCTAAATATGGGAATTTTTGTGCACATGTAGATATTATGTTCAATGTTTTTTGTATCCTGAAGACATGTATTGAGTGAAGGCCAAGGTCATTTTGTGAAAGGGGTTTTCTTAGACATTTTACTGATATTGAGATAATCTTTTTTCCCCAGAATAATTTCCTACATAATAAGTCAATCTTATTTGTAAATGCCTTGGTATAAATGATTGTTGGAATAAAATAAGAGATTTTTGTAATCACTAGCATTTTAAGCAAGGCCATTTTTGTATATAGAGAGAGGTAGGCTTTGGAGAGTGAATTGACAGTCTTTTCCACTTTCTCTATTAAATGTTTTTGTATGAGTGATCTCATAGGTGAATGACATAAATAAAAGTTGAACCCAAAAAATGCGCTTGGTCTACCTTTGAAAACTTTAGTAATGCTATTACCAGTGAAGATCTGCCATGCACACGATTTCTCCACATAAAAAATGTTAGCTTATATTCTTTTGTAAAATTGTTAAGTATCCTAAGAAGTTTAGGAATTTGCTTTTTTTATTATTATTATGTTTTAAAATGTACTTTATTACTTTCTTTGGTTTACATAGTTTCTATTACATTGTATTTACAATTTGATTTAGTAAATTTTACAGTTTTGGTTTACTATTTTTTAAACATAAGTTTTATTTTCTTGTGGCTAACTTGTTCCTTGTTCTATAGTCTATAAATAATGCTGCAACCTCAGTGTTTTCAATTGTCTTTGTTTTTAATCTTCTTCTTCTTCGTCTTCTTCTTCTTGTTCTTCTTCTTCTTCTTCTTCTTCTTATTATTATTATTTTTATTATTATTATTATTATTATTATTATTATTATTATTATTATTATTATTATTATTATTATTATTATTATTATTATTATTATTATTATTATTATTATTATTATTATTATTATTATTATTATTACTATTACTACTACTACTACTACTACTACTGCTGCTACTACTACTACTACTATTAACGTTTACATGCCTAATTAGATGGTGGTGGGTATGGCTTGTGTTAGTCAATCACGGGATATTCATCATCATAGTTGATGACTATACAAGGTTTCAATATGAATGTTATGGATGTGGTTATTTTAGCATTGGTTAATTGATTATAGAGCTATATAAAATTAGTCCCACATCCATAACCAAATTCTATATGTTCTTTAATAATAGTTGGAGGGGCCAATGTGGTGATAATTCATTATAACACATTTGATATTGACTTTGGCACAGTGTGATCCAGGTGTTGTATAGATAGTATTGATGAGGAGGGGGAGATTTGGTAATCGGATGAAATGGTTGTCCCAACTTTGAGATCAAGATATCAATCAGATCTGTATGGTCATACACTTGGATGGAATGGGATGATTAATATGAAAATGATACTGTAGATACCATTTTGGATCTGTTGGTTTAAACCACCAAATCCCATGAGGTATACTCTGTCTATATAGGGTTTCCTTTAAATTGGAAGGGCTACATACCTGGTAACATATAATGATTGTTATAAGTGGAGCCCTGAAACCTTTCCATGGTAATAACAAATGATTGTTTATTAGATGGTAACCTTATTGAATTGTTCTGTTCCATTTGACATTGTGTATTGTTACAATATATATATATATCCGTTAGAAAATATTATATATACATATAAATTTAACGGTAAATACAATATTATAGTTTAAATACTTAGCACTTTCGATTATGTTGTAATAGGATTACCACCTAATCGAAAGCGCTAAGTAGTTAAACTATAATATTGTATTTACCGTTAAAATTTATATATATATTATTATAAAATACCAGTATACACTTAAACAATCGCAATATCAAATAAGAATCAACAATTTCAACCTGTTGTCAAGACAACCACCTTTTAAAACTTATGTTATATATTTATATAAATACTAAAGATATTATTTTATATACATTGTTCTTTTAGATACATGCAAGATCGTTTCTCCAATATATATGTATTAAAAGTGGCTTAATAACTATATTGTTTGTATGGATAAAGAATTCATCATTAGTAGTAATTTGACTTCTCTTCTCCATAACTCTACATATTTAGAGATTTTTGATTATATTGATCTTTCTATAACATTTATTCTTCATGTAATATGTGTTATAGGTAGTATAATTTTAATATTATCTGTAATACGGTTTTCAAATTTAAGAACTATTCCGAACATCTTTATTGCAAATATATCAGTGGCAGATATTTTTATTTGTGGTATATCTGCCCCACACTATTTCTATAACACCATTTTACATATTGATTTGGATGCTGGTTGTGACTTTATTTTTAACTGTCTCCTGTTAGGAGGGTATATGTTGTTAATAATATCAGCTCATATTGCTTTAAATAGATATTTACTACTCTGCAAAAGTTCGGGATTTTATAATAAAATATATACAAAAAGAAATACTTTTCTCATGATTTCATTCGCTTGGCTTGGTACCATAATGTTAAATTTATTTGTATTGTTATCCCACTTTTTTACTTTTAAATTTAATTACTTATTTAACACATGTTACATTATTTTTGATACCAATGGGACTATATTATTTTTATGTTATATGTTTATTATGTATTCCATAGTATTTCCAGTCATAGGAATATGTTATTATAAAATATTTATACTTATAAAATCTTCACAAAATAATTTGAAAAATATGAATTTATCAGCATCTGTACAAAAAAGATTTATAGAAAATATTCGAGTTACAAAAACATTATTTTGTCTTTTTACAATTTTTGTTATCTGTTTGCTTCCAATTTTTGTGATTGTGGTTTTGTCATTCTTTTTTACTATTCCCCAGATAGTTATCAGACTATTTATGCAAATGACAGTTTCACATTCTATAATGAATCCAATTATTTGTGGAATTATTAATAAACAATTTCGCCAGTCTTATTACAAAATAATTACATTAAAATGTCTTAAAAAATAATATTTTAAATGCTAAATACTTTTGTTTACGCCTTTAAGATTAAAAAAATTCTACACTTCAAACTTTTTATACATAATAGATGGCGCTCAATAAAATGAATAAATATTTTATGGTTATTTTTTGTGTGAGTATTTTGTCATTTTAATTCAAATATTTTATATCAACATGCTCAAATCTAATCTGCAGCGCAACCTTGTAGCAGATGATCAAAAATCCAAAACTTCACTTTTTGTTAGTGAATTGGAAAAAAAATTTAAGAAGAAACAATATTCACAGATGCACAACATATTGTAATTATAATTATTTTAATTGCTTCTAATAATATAAAGTATTATTACAGAGTAGTTATAATGTTTTGTATAAGATAGTAATTACTAATTAAGTATAAATTACTTATATAAATTATACACTTCTAATCAAAATATATGACATCACATTTATATAAATTTTTTATCTATCCACATTTCATATGCAAAATGTAATAAATTAATTTAAAAATTTATTTATAAAGTAAACTAATTTATTTATTTATTTACCAAATGGATTTTTGAAGTTTTAATTATTAATAAAGCATCATAAAGAAACTTTTACAGATTCCAGCCAGGATATAGAATCAAAATGGTGTCATTAAATATTTCAATTTTTCTACTATTTCTAGAAATTTGACCATTATTAACTATATGAATCATGGCTTGTGTTTCATTTCAGTTATCTAGCATGATAAATTGAAAATTTTTATCTTAAAATGTAAATATGATAAATTACTAAATTGTATGTCATAATTTATAAGTATGCATCTGATTCCGCACGCATGTTTGACATTGTCCACTTTAGATTGATACATTATTAATTATTATTAATCATTTATTAAACTAAAGATTATGCCTGAGATTTATATATATATATATATTGAAGCAGTCAATCTTAGCTTAAGATTGAGCTTCACAGTTCCATCTACTAACCTGTGTTTAAACCCTATTTCCCATCCGCTCCTTTTGTCCTGTATATATATTTCATGTATATATTTGAGATGTGCACATAAATTATAAATTTAATGTTTCAATAACATGTTTTAAAATTATTAATTCTTTTTTATTAATTATTAGTTATTTTTATTAAAGTACATAGGTGTGGCTCAAATATATATATAGAAGCAAAAACATACTAACAAAATATTGATTTTTGTAAATATTTTATTATACGTCAATTTAAACTTTTTCTTTTCAAAGTACTTTTTTCCAATTAAACTATACTTTTCTTTTAAATCCAAGATGGAAGATGCCATTGTAAGTAGTCAAAACAATTAAGGGGTTGGAAACACTATTGTTTTAATCTGGGGAAGATATTTTTTAATTAAAGTTTTTACTTAAAATGGGATTAAAATTAAAGATACTTTTGTTATAAACATTTTGTCAAATCTATTTCTAATCTGGAAATAGATTTGAATTTATTTTTGGACATTATCTTACTGTTGCATCTTCAAAAACAATCAATAAAGAAAAAGTATAAAATGGCTGTAGTTTGAATCACAGGGACAGATTAGATTAGTTACTATAGTGAGAACTGATTGCTAACATCACTGTGAAACTAAAATGATGTAGTAATAAATTCACCACCCTCCTCAGCCCTGTTGGGTCATCATCTTCCATGGCTGTACCATTCTGCTGCCCAAGAGTGAAGTAAAAGCTTGACCTAAGAACTTTAGTATGCTAAATAGAAGCTTGCTGTCACCAAGAATTCATTTGGATCCTCAATTTGCCATGCATGAGCCATACTTTGAAAATAGACTTATTAAATTTGCACAAGGTAACTCTTATGCTACTATTGGAAAATAAATCTAGCCTCACTAATCTCATATCCTGCTATCAAGATTTCTAACATATTGTTCAATTTTCTATATGCTCTAACTTTCTTTAATTTTGCTGTGGTCATCATTTATAATTATTTATCACTTAATTTTATATGTCTATTTTAGTTATTGTTAATATGCCAATTTCAAACAATCTGACGAGTTAAATTTCTAAAATCTTTTCTTTCTTTTAAGTAAATCTTCATGAATCAAGATTATTAATGTCCCTTTAAAATATAAAGCGTTATTAATTAATACACTTGCCAGATTGTTTTACATCAACATTTTATTTATGCTTTAATATATATATATATATATATACGTTTAACTCTGGATTTTCTACCCAGAGAGAATCCAGAACACAGGCTAATAATGCTTTGAAATTTTAAAATATTATTCATTTCTGAAAAGGTGAACTAATAGTTGTTTTCTATAACTGCTAGTTTTCTTTTATTTTCCCATACTCTGAAAATATGATAAGCTTAAACATTCTCAGTTGTTGTAAAATCCACGAAGGTGGGATTGAATTATTTTAAACAGCAAAAAAGGAGGGGTCAAATTTTAACATATATTTTATTAACTTGAAATCTAAATCTCTCTATATATATATTCTAGTGGCATAGCGCATTATTTGTCTAAATTATACCATTCAAATAAGGATCATTAATTTTAAAGCAGTAAGCTTATTCAATGTTGTTAATGACATTTATCATCATTGCGTTACTGACATTTGGCTTATCTTCATATATATATATATTTATATATATATTATGTGCTTCTAATCTTTTAATCTGGGGGTTACAACAAGTTTGAACCCATATATTTTTTCTCAAGTCTTGTCCTGAGGATAGTTGAAACTACCCAGGACCATTTATGTCATATAAAAAGACCTATGGTGGTGAACCCTAAGTCTGGCACATGCTATGCCTATAATTCATATAAAATGCCTCTGGCAGTGATCCCTAAGTCTGGCACATGCTATGCATATCCATTTATTTCATATAAAAATGCCTCTGGTGGTGATCCCGTAAGTTTGGCACATGCATATTCACTTCTTTGTATCAAAGGCCTGCACGTCAGTGATGACCACGTCATACCTATCCACTTCATCTTTCATCCAGAAGAGCATGACTTTTCCTGTAATTTTTAGGCTATTATGTCAGCAGCACAAACTTCTTCGTAGTATTATTTCTTTTGCTTATGACCTAATTTTAGTACTGTAATAATACTGAAATTGTGCTCTGCTCAATATATATATATATATATATATATTCTAACCTTAATTGTTCTGCCAAACCTTAGTAGTACTAAACTCTATAGCCTCACGTTTGTGGCACTAATTCTAACATGAACAGTTGCCTCACGTTTGTGGCGCTAATTCTAACATGAACAGTTCTATAAAAGGCAGCTTCACGTTGTATATGTCATCTTTGACATTATTTAGTTTCCCTAAACTCTAACTACTGTGGTGCAGCCAAACTTTAACATTTTAAATAAAGCAACCTCACACTTATTTAATCTTTATAAAACTCTCATTTATATCAAGTAGCTAATCAGTTAAAATTTATATATTTAGGATCAAATGTATACCGGGGGCGCCAAATTGCAGCTATAAATGGTAACCAGTTCTCATTTATATCTGACTGGAGAGAACTCTGTAATGAATGCAAAGGACTCATAATTTATGTTCAATAGCTACAATTATATAACACGGAATGTCTGTGTTATGTTCTCTAATCAGAGAGTTCCTAATCTTATTTCTTTCTCACATATATTTTTAGATCAACTATAAATTCATGATCCCTATTTTCTAATAATGGAATAATTTAGTATAGTATAATAATGTTGTTATACCAAGCTACTTGACTTCCAAACTAGCTCTGAGATCAAAATTGAATTGCTCTTTCTCAAGGTCTAGATCTATCAAGAGGTGCCCATATAAATGATTATATTGCAATGGATATGATCCCATATCTGCCAAATAAAATTTAATAAAAGTTCAATAGTGGGAATCACTCTGAACACCTGAGAGCAGGAAAGGGATTTTATGTCTGCTCCCAGCATTCAACACATTACAATGAATCAAAATTTAAATTGATCAACTTAATTTAACTATTCCCTGTCATTTTATTCTGTTATTTCTAATTTATCTTTAATTGATAACCTTAACAAATTTTATTTTGCTGAAGTAAACTATGGAAGTAAACCATGGACCTGATTCAGATAATTAATTAACTTTTACTTATGAAAGTAAATTGCGGAAATAACCGTAAACTAGATTAAGCAAATTAATCATAACAATAAATTATAAAAACTGAAGTCTATAAAATGACTTATATAAAATGAATTATATTACTCAAATATGGCAGTATTAAATTACTATTGTAAATCAATAATGAAAATAAAGTATTAATGTCAAATTGACCATGTGAATCGAATATGGAAACAAGATAATAATAACTACTGCAAATCGATTTTGGAAACAAAGCATCATTATAAAATAATTAACTAAATTTAAAATATAACTCATATTACCTTAAATATAGGTGCTGGATATACGGATTCTGGAGATATTTGAAACACCAAAACACAAAACACAATGTAATCTTATAACAATAATAAAACTTTATTACATGAAATAATAAATATAAAATTAAAACAAAACACACTAAATTGTAATATTGTTCCACAAATATATGCTTCTGATCTATGTTTGAGTTAACTAATTTCTTGGATGACTCACTTTTGGTTTTGACCCATTCATTTATTATAAATGATTAATAACAATCACAAATACAGACGCTGGAAACAGAATTTCGTATATTTTAGCTTTAAGAAATCTTAGCTTGAGAGAGAAGAAAACCTACAAATCTCTACCTCCCCCTCCTTTTATCGTAAATATTGTCTATTGGACTATTCCAAAATATTATATTCGTTTCAATTATCTTAACCAGCAATGTGAAATAATTTGAAAATTTAAATCATTTTATTAAGTAATAATTTTCACATTTCCAATGAAGAAGGATTATACGTCACAGAATCTACCCTACTAAATCTTACAAACGGGTTTAAATTCAAAACCCACACTTTCACATTCATGCTTGTCAGATCTTTACGTTTTGACTGTATATATCGTAACTAGTTCGGTATGCCCACCCAGCTTGACGACCTCAATTTACCATCATTCAAAAAAAATCAATATAGATCGGTTAGTTTATTACCTAAAATCCTTGTCATCTTCCTCATACATATATATCTGACTGAATCCTTATCCTTTCCGGGCAACATTGGTATGTCTCAGATAAGAAAAAAAAACTCTCTTCACACCACATTACCATACAGCGTCTATAACTCGATAAGGGAAATATAACAACTACAACGGTATCGACTTTAAACTTAAACGATTTGCTTGAGCCAGGGAGAGATCTATCCTAAGATCCAGAATTGTGTAAAGAGCTTGTCTTAGACACTTATTCCCTATATTGGCTTGCAACATTTTCTGTACTTAAACAGTAACTTTATTACTGATTCCCTATCTTAATAAATAAATGGAAACTTAGTCCTCTAACTGCTATGGTATCTATAAATCTGGAGACAACCATTTCTCATCCATTGGGTGGTAGGATTACTTTCATTAGTAATGATAAGCATTTATAACTCTAAATCTGCCCACACATACATCGATTCTAGTCTAGATAATGACAAGACTAACCGGATCTCAAATCAACACATAGATGAATTACTTTAATTTTAACCGGTCAAGCCAATAACATACCTAATATCTATATCAATAACAGATCAACACTCACAGCATAATAATGGGTTTTATGACCATCCTCTCGCTCTTCATATTTACGATTAAGCATAATTAAAATTTTGTTACGAGTAATAAAATATTTATCTCATTTCTCTCTTTACTTTTAAGTCTAAATCTACGTGAGCATCTATATTCAAATGGTATCAAAATCATTTTTCTTTCTTTCCTTCACATTTTAAACATAAACAAAATATTAAATTAAATAATCTAGTGATCAGAGTGTTACATAGCATATAAACAAAAAATGACATATAATACTACTAATAATAATAATAAAAAAAATAAATAAATGACATATTATATTAATGAAATAAATGAAGAATAAATATCAGTATTACAGACAGTCTCTCTAAATTTCTCTTTTCTTCCACAGTTCATTAATTAATTACTATATTTGATTCATCTTTCTTGAGATAGCTACCAATTGCACCTCAGACAGTTATTTTAATTAAAAACGCACAGACAGTCATTTGAATCAAGATAGATATAAAACGTAGATAGTTAGTTACTTTAAAATTTGTAGATATTTAAATCAGAATGTAGATACATTATAGTTAATAAATTTAAAAAGTTCTGTTGTTACCTTCCACTTGATGATTCTTCCGGAGATTGAATTCACTTTGTTCTCCTTTCTTCTTTTCTTTGATCGTAGATATTTAAAGGTTCAAATTATGGCAATATGCAGCTTTTGATTACTAACATGAATAAACTTTATTTTCAAAATATTATAACAGAAGATCGTTGTAATTCTTTAAACGAATCTTAAATAGCCATATAAATGGAATTGATCTTTTAATTTGATAGAAGAAATTTGACCATTTTCTCCTTATAGGAGATTTTATAAGTAGATTGGATAAAATTTGAGCAGACAATAACTTATCAAAAGTTGACCTCTTCATGATTAATTTTGAGAAGACAGAGATATGCACCATGATTTTTGAATTAGAACTTCATATTTGGGTCTACGATACAATTTGATTTCATTATTAAAATTGTATAGAAAATTTTAAAAAACTTACAAAATATATACTTTTAGATATTAATTTTTAGTTTTAGTTAGCTAGCTTAGTTTCAATCAGCAAAAGTTTCTTTTTCTCCCTTTCTCCTTTGTTCTTTTAGTTTTTATAGTTTAAAAGAAAAAAGAAAGTCTGTTACCCCCTCCCCCAGTGATTTCTTCCCAAGTCTAGTCATAAAACAATTTCCATTCAGAGCCATTACTCTCACCAAGCTGTTATCTTTTCTAATAGTTTCTCTTTGATTTTAAACCAGGTCCCTTTAATTAACATGTCTCTGGTCAATTTAGGAAATTTAGTTTTAAAGACGGTATAATTAAAACATAAGCTTGCTAAAACCTGTTTTGGTCAAACAAAGACTACAGTCATTCCATCTAAATAATTTCTTATTTAGATTTACAACTTTAATAATTTAAAGAAAAATTATTTCAGTTTCCTTAAAGGAAAGAAAAAAAAATCAACCCATATGTCTGCATTACACACACATATACACTGTACAGACTATCAAACATAAAACTGATTGTTTAGATTATGAGAACAAAATATCTCTCACAATTGCTTATAATTTCAAGCATATAAATTTATAATTTTTAGATAATCATAACCATAAATATCTACCACAATCTCCTATAACTGTAAACTTATTCTCTGTTAACTAAAGCTACTGACAAAATGATTCACTCTTACTTCTCAGCAACTCTTTAGTAATACCTTGCAGACAAACACACAAACTGTCTCTATATCTGTTACTTGTAATCTATATAGCCATTACTTTCTCAAGCCAAAACTTTAACTTTTCTTTATCCAAAAAAAAAATTTTTCCATCATTACTTAAGTTTATCATATTTGGTTTAGATGGAATAAACCAAAGGGTTATAATATATATATATCATCAACATCATCATCAACCATTATCAATCCACTGCAGGATGAAGGTCTCTCCAAGTTTAATCCATCTTCTCCGATCTTTAGCTTCTCTTCTCCACAACACTCCTGCACATTTTCTTATTTCATCCATCTATCTCACATGTGGTCTCTTTCTGGGTCTTTTACAATCTCTTGGAATCCAGTTTAAAATTTCAATTGTCCATCTATTATCATCTCTTCTAGCAATATGTCCAGCCCAACTCCATTTCAATCTTTTAATTTTTTCAATAAGGTCAGTAACACCTGTTTGTTGTCTTACCCATACATTGCGTTTTCGATCTCTTCTTGTTACTCCCAACATATATCTCTCCATACTCCTTTGAGTGGTCTGAAGTCTCTGTATTGCTCTTCTATTAAGTGTCCAAGTCTCAGATCCATAAGTAAGAACTGGTAAAACACATTTGTTAAAAACCATCCTTTTCAAACACATAGGCATATTTCCTTTTAGTATCAAGTTATTTCTACCAAAAGCACTCCAACCAAGTTTAATTCTATGATTAATTTCCTCCATTATGTTTCCATCTGTATTAATAATCTGACCAAGGTATTTGTAATTGTTAACTTCTTCTAATTCTTCATAATCAATCTTTATTTTCATATTTTGAGCAAATCGATTAAACATTACTTTAGTCTTTTTAACATTTATCTTTAGTCCTACTTTTCTACTTTCATCTGCTAACTCCTGCAACATTTCCTGCAGCTCTGAAGCATTATTTGCAAAAACAACTACATCATCTGTGAAATCTAAATGACTTAAAGACTCTCCATTTACTTTCACTCCTTTAGTTTCCCATTTTAATCCACAAAATACTTCTTGCAGCACTGCTGTAAAAAGTTTTGGAGATATGGAGTCACCTTGTCTTACACCTTTCTCAATGTTGATTTTTTCATTATCATTATGTAATCTAATTGTTGCTGTTGCATTTTTATAAATATTCTTTAAAATATGACAATATCCTGGATCTATACCTTGATGATCCAATGCTTTAATCACTGAAGAAATGTGTATAGAATCGAATGCCTTTTCATAATCTACAAATCCAAAACATAATGACAAACTCATATTCGTTTGTCCTTTCTATGACTTCTCTCAATACCTGGATATGATCTATTGTACTAAAACCACTTTTAAATACAGCTTGTTCTCTTGGTTGGTGGAAATCCAAATTTCTCTGTAGACGAGTTGTAATTATCTTGGTAAAAATTGTATATAAAACTGATAAAAGGCTGATAGGTCTGTAATTTCTAATATCTTCTTTATCACCTTTTTTAAATATTAATATTATTACTGCATTCTTCCAATCTTCCGGTACATCTTTATCATTTAGACATTTGGTATATAACTTTGCTAAAATTGTTTCTATTTCTTCACCTGCTTCTTTTAATATATCAATTATAATTCCATCATTTCCTGGAGCCTTTCCTTTCTTCATACACTTAATTGCATGTCTCACTTCTTCATTTAAAATTCTGGGCAATTCGGAAGATGTAATAGATATAGGAGGTACTTGTTCTTTATTACTATATAATTCTTGATAAAAATCTTCTACCAATTTCATGATGTCATATCTCTTTTTAGTAATAATTCCATCTTTTTTTCTTATTGCAGATATAAATTTCCTACCAATACCAAAATGTTGTTTAACATTTTTGAGACTTTTATTTTCTTTTACAGCTTTCCTTGCTATTTCACAGTTATACTTTCTTATATCATTTTCAACTCTTTTCCGTACCATTTTACAAAATTCGAGATATTCAATTCTTTTTAATACATCATTTTTGTATATCTTCATATTCCTTCTTTTCTTCATAAATTCTCTAGTGTCAGTAGAAAGTTTATTAGTCAATTGCTGCTTTTTTCTACCAGCTATGTTTGTTGCAGTTTTTAAAAGTGTATCAGTTATTTTCATATTAATTTCATTCAAATCTGAATCATGTTCAAAATCTCCTAACCCTTGAAACGTATTTGTAAGTTCTAATTTAAATTCATTAGAATGTTTCTGAAGATTAGGAATATCAACTGTAAATATTGTTTTTCTTAATCGATGATCACTTCCTGTGTTAAATTTATTAGTACGCTCTTCACGATCTCTAATCGATGATCACTTCCTGTGTTAAATTTATTAAGAACATTACAATCTTGAAATATGTATTTTCTGTTAGTCAAAATATAATCCAATTCTGCTGTACCTTCATTTGGATGCTTCCATGTCCATTTTCTTTTAACATTTTTCTCAAAAAAATGAATTCATAATATACAGTTTTTCTTTTTCTGCAAACTCCACAAGTCTATGTCCTCTCTCATTTCTATTACCATAACCAAAATTACCTACAGCAATTTGATCTTTCATTTGTCTACCAATTCTAGCATTAAAGTCTCCCATAACAATTTTAAAATGTTGTTTACTCTGATCAAAAGCCTTTTGTACATCCATATAAAAATTTTCTACTACTTCATCACTATGAGAACTTGTTGGGGCATAAACCTGAATTACCTGCATTTGGTATCTGCTATTAAGTTGTATAACTAATCTTTCCACTCTGTCCGATACACCATCAATCTCCACAATATTGTTCTTCCACTTTTTATTTATAATGAATCCTACTCCACTTGTATTTCCAATATGTTTGCCTTTATAATAGAGTATATGTCCACTTTTTAAATCAATTGTTTCTTCTCCTTTTCTTCTAACTTCACAAAGTCCAATAATGTCCCATTTAATATAAGACAGTTCTTCTAATTCTTGCAACCTTCCTTCACTTGGAAGTGATCTGCAGTTGTAAGTACCTAAATAAAAAGTCATCATCAAATGGAAGCCTGGGTCTGCAATCACGGGATTCTTAGCACCTTCCGCCTTCGGCCACCAACCACTGCCTTGGTTGGTGACTTTACAGCCTCCTGGGAATAAGGGCCATGCTTTATTTTTGTTTGTCATAATTGTATATATGTATTGGAAAAATATTTATCATTTACACAAACATTCATTCTGCCTTATCAGGCACTGAGAAGAAAGACCATGGTGTTTCTTGATCTTAAACTCAGAGGTAAAAAGCCAATAAACTCACCATGCTGGCTAATGTGTGTTGGTGAGCAGCCCATCCATGTTCGTATACTATATGAATAATCACATAGTAATAACAGCTGCAATGACAAGAACGTATGGAGTGGACATTAGGAATTTGCCCTGCTCGGTTCCTTTAAGGCCTCCAAGAGGAATCAAAGTGTATCCTTTCAGTTAATAGCAAACTCCTTTCTGCAGCCATATATATATATATATATATTAACTTTATTAATTTATAATTTATATTCCAATCTTATTGTAAAATACCACTATTGTAATGTATTACTATATTTAAGAGTATTTGCCTTGGGGAAAATAAAGCGTTCTTCTTACCAGTGCTAATTAAAGGAATTTTCATTAAGTATTGTATCATATAATCAAATATGTTTTCAAATGTATTTTATTTATTTTCACGACCATAATGGCATGAAAATAGTTTGTATTATATCTGTAATGAATCTCAGAATGCTCCCTAAAAGCATGATAGTCACCATGTTTCAGAACCGTAACCCAAAGTGTTAATAGCAATTTTATCTAACTTCTTTCTAATAATAGATTGACATCTTAATATTGGACTCACCAAAAATGAGGTGTTTATTTATAATATATTATTTAGCTAATAAAAAGCATATGAGCGTGAATGACAATATATAATTAATTATCTATCGTTTGGTAGACTGCTTGCTCATTCACGCACATACTAATGTATATACTTCATTTATAAATGTGTGTAAATAATTTGTCATTGTATTAAACTATATTTTTATTGTATAACTTATTTGAGTAGTTTGAATTCCTCTTTTCTCCACTTCCAAATGTACAGCCATGTTGATATATATTTTAGTTTAATCATAGTTAATAGATGTCTCATTGTTTTGCTCAGCTTTGCTAGTCGTCCGGATTAAAATTAATTCTCATGTGCCATCACTATTATGTTATTCATTAGGTGTAGATCTGGGTCTTAGATAATGGGTTCGAATTCAGGCTAGTCCCTGACCTAAATCTCAGGCTTGACTGGGTTTGAAGTACATTTTGTGAGTTCCAGCTCATGTTAGATGGATAAACATGTTTTGACCAGTGCAATATATATATATATATTGTACCAGGTTCGAATATGTGACCTTCGAAACACCGGGCTCTTACGCAGAGAAGAACATACTCAGAGAGTATGTATGTCCAAACGATAGCTATAATATATATATATAACTAGCGTTACATTTCCAGGACATAACTTCTTCTTGACTGTTGAATTTAACACCACGTTCAAAGCACTTTTTTTTGTTTGTGTATAAACACGGGCGCCAGTTAATTATCCAAGAATGAATAAATAACGCGCTTTGAGCAATGGCCACTAACTCAATGCCTAAATATCCATGACTAGCTCAGATGTTTGTAATCACTAATAGATTATACATAATTAGTGGTTAAAAGAATTGATAAAAGAATTGTAAAAGGAATTTATAAAAAGAATTGATAAAAAGAGTTGACTGACAAATAAAGTTTAATTTTAAAGACAATTTGTTAACTAACATTTACTAATTTTAAACATTTTATAATTCTAATAAAACACACGCATATTTTTAAATTAACATTTCTAAACTAGTTTAAATATTATTGTAGATTTTAATAATAGAACACTGGTATTTATTTAATTTAACTAATAACAGTGATATAATGATCATGCACATATTAACTCATACACTCACATATATAATAAAGTATTACATAGCATTTGAAACTTAAACACACATATCAATAGGTCATTTTATGTATGATATAGAGTTCATATAATTAGACTCTTGGAGGATTCACATGAATTAATGCAATGCAATGGCTATTACAGTATAAACGAAAATAAGCAAATGTTTTACCTAGAATTTTGAACGTATATTTAGAACTTTGTTTTCTTCTGGTTTATTGCTTCTTCCAGCCAGCTGGGACATTTCCTTGATGAGTTTCCTTATTATTCATGATCATTACTATTGGAGCAATTAGACACTGATGGAGATTTTCTAAGATGCTATGCTGACATTATTTCACGGGCAGATCTTGCATTTTCATCGGACATCAGGCTGTGGAGAAGCATGAATTTGCCAAAACTGCTCATCACCACATTTTGTTTCTGGATACAATTAACTCAACTGATGGTCTTCTCTTGACTTAACTGACTCAATTAAATTCTGAAATCCTCCAACTGTCCGATAAAAAAGTCTATTTATACCTGTGACGTGTTGTCCTTGTAATATCTTCCGGCAATATCTGTTGTCGAAATTCCATTGATAATCTTATGTTTTTGGAAATTTTTTAATTGGTAATAGCCAAAAAAAACGTGTTGTTTATATTTTAATTAATAACCATTGCCATGGTTTTTAGTGATAATCTTCTTTACCTTTCATTTATTTATAATAACATTTATTGACACATACATTTATTCTATTATTGACAATCACACATATATACGCACATATATTTTACTAGTTTTAAGATTTTTTTTAAATTCGAGTGAAAAGAGATTTGCATTTTTTAAACTTTAAAATATTTATATTTTACGAATACTAATAAGAAAACTCTTTACTTCCTTTTTATAAAACCTTTAGTTTAACTTTTCTAATGAAACAACCCTCTCCCCTTCTGATTAATTAATTGTAGCTTTTTATTTCAAAAACTAATGATGGAAAATTATTTGATTCATATCTTTTTCGAAAACAAACTGTAATAAACTCTTAAACTTTTAATTTTACTTTTGACAGCAAACTGATTTTGTTTACTTAAAGAAACCTTTTAGATTTTTATAACTTATTTATTATTTAATAATTTTAGGCAAAATCATCATGTGCCAATTTCAATATTGGTACAATTCATATCAGCCATGAAAATTTCAGTGAGGGCATAATATAAATATCAGTGTTCACACTTATGAATCAATCACTTGAAAATATAAATTTAAGTTTAAGAATTATTAAAGCATATCTTTCCCCAATAATTATGGTTGTAGTTTGCAGACCGTACTGCTGCCGTCAGAGGGTGTGGTGACACCATCAACAACCGGCCTGAAAATGGCAAGTGATAAATTTTTTTACGAAATCTATTCAAAAATGACAAAAAAAAAAACAACCTGATGAAAGTGGCTCAAAAATGACAAATAAAAAAAAAACAGATGAAAGTGGCTTAAAAATGACAAAAAAAAAAAAACAACCTGATGAAAGTGACTCAAAAATGACAAATAAAAAAAACAACCCGATGAAAGTGTGTCAAAAATGACAAATAAAAAAAAAACAGATGAAAGTGGCTTAAAAATGACAAAAAAAAAACCCAATGAAAGTGACTAAAAATGACAAATAAAAAACAACCCGATGAAAGTGGGTCAAAAATGACAAATAAAAAAAGGAATCGATGAAAGTGGTTAAAAAATGACAAAAAAAAAAAAACATGATGAAAGTAGGTCAAAAATGACAAATAAAGAAAAGGAATCGATGAAAGTGGCTCAAAAATGACAAATAAAAAAAAAAAAACTAGATGTAAGTGGCTAAAAAATGACAAATAAAAAAAATAATCGATGAATGTCTCAAAAATCACAAATAAAAAAAGAAACGATAAAATTGGCTGCCCCCCCCCCCCTTGTATCAAATTTTTTTTGACTTAAATCGAAAAATAAAAATGGATGAAGTTATATGTACATAAGAAATAGATAAAAAGAACAAATTATTAATAAAACACAAGAAAATGGTATCAGATCCTGTAATAATTCAAATTTAAAAAATAAATAAGTCTGTGATTAATACAAAAACAAACATGGTGGACAATGGCGGACAAAAACGTGGGAAATCCAAGGCAACAGTTATATAAACTAACAACAAAATCCTCTAATTATTTACCTTTCCACATTTCCATATATGAATGTGATCAAAAATAATTAAAAGCAATGGTTATATAAACTAAAGAGAATCTATTTCTCAAATTGCATCAAGAATACGATCAAAAATAATTAAAATGCAACAGAATTCCCTGTATTACTAAGAGATAAAGAATTGGTAAAGGTTTACTTTAGCGACCAGGGCATATTCGTTCGCTAAAGTAAACCTTTATCAAAGAATTACTGAGTAACTTTTCACAAATATACATTTCATATTTAAAAATAAAAAGTCTATTTGCAAATAATAAATCACAACACTTAAATACCAAGTAATAAATAGTAAGTAATTAAATATAATTATAACAAGTTATTCGTTATTTATTAATTAATATTTATATAGAGTTTAAAATAATCATTGATTCCAGTTAGGAAAAAATATTATATTTATTTGCAAGAACGTTACAGGATTTTATTTTAACAAGAATTGAAATAAATAAGAATATTAAAATAGAGTTTTAATAATATATCTGTAGAAATTTTACCAGCTTTTTGTTCGAAGTTTAGTTCAGTTCACCATTTACGCAATATCAGTTGGTCGATGTCCTTGTTTACAACTGTTCTTTAATTAAAATTATAAAATTTACCTTTCTATTCTTAAATTAGCACTTTTATCAAAGGTGATTGATCTCCATGTGAATAATAGCAGATTAAAAAAATACTTTAACAGAAGACATTGACAAAACACTATAGCAAAGATATTGCTGCTTGAAATATAGCATACATAATATCCCGATACAGTTTTGTTTTTCTTAAACAAAGTTGCAAATTGAAATGTGATGTAATAGCTCTTTCCTAATATCCTTCCACGAAAATATAACACCAATACAATTCAAAACACGAAATGATTTTTCTTTAATTACAATTACCAAATAGTCAATTATTCTTCAACATTTAGAAAAGAAATGATTTTTTTTAAAATGGTCTCCATATGAATAATTTATTATTTGATAATTCTAATTACAGAAAAATCATTTCGTGTTTTGAATTGTATTGGTGTTATATTTTCGTGGAAGGATATTAGGAAAGAGCTATTACATCACATTTCAATTTGCAACTTTGTTTAAGAAAAACGAAACTGTATCGGGATATTATGTATGCTATATTTCAAGCAGCAATATCTTTGCTATAGTATTTTGTCAATGTCTTCTGTTAAAGTATTTTTTTAATCTGCTATTATTCACATGGAGATCAATCACCTTTGATAAAAGTGCTAATTTAAGAATAGAAAGGTAAATTTTATAATTTTAATTAAAGAACAGTTGTAAACAAGGACATCGATCAACTGATATTGGGTAAATGGTGAACTGAACTAAACTTTGAACAAAAAGCTGGTAAAATTTCTACAAATATATTATTAAAACTCTATTTTAATATTCTTATTTATTTCAATTCTTGTTAAAATAAAATCCTGTAACGTTCTTGCAAATAAATATAATATTTTTTCCTAACTGGAATCAATGATTATTTTAAACTCTATATAATTAGTAATTAATAAATAACGAATAACTTGCTATAATTATATTTAATTACTTACTATTTATTACTTGTTTAAGTGTTGTGACTTATTATTTGCAAATAGTATTTTTTATTTTTAAATATGAAACGTATATTTTTAAAAGTTACTCAGTAATTCTTTATCTCTTAGTAATACACCGAATTCTGTTGCATTTTAATTATTTGTGATCGTATTCTTGATGCAATTTGAGAAATAGATTCTCTTTAGTTTATATAACCATTGCTTTTAATTATTTTTGATCCCATTCATATATGGAAATGTGGAAAGGTAAATAATTAGAGGAGTTTGTTAGTTTATATAACTGTCGCTTTGGATTTCCCGCGTTTTTGTCCACCATTGTCCACCATGTTTGTTTTTGTATTAATCACAGATTTATTTATTTTTTAAATTTGAATTATTACAGGATCTGATACCATTTTCTTGGGTTTTTATTAATAATTTGTCTTTTTATCTATTTCTTGTAGACATATAACTTCAGCCATTTTTATTTTTCGATTTAAGTCAAGAAAATTTTGATATTGGGGGGGGGGGAGGCAGCCAATTTCATCGTTTCTTTTTTTATTTGTGATTTTGAAACATTCATCGGTTATTTTTTTTATTTGTCATTTTTTAGCCACTTCCATCTGTTGTTTTTTTTTTTGTCATTTTTGAGCCACTTTCATCGATTTTTTTTTTTATTTGTAATTTTTGACCCACTTTCATCGGTTTTTTTGTCATTTTTTAGCCACTTTCATCTGTTTTTTTTTTATTTGTCATTTTTGAGCCACTTTCATCGATTCCTTTTTTTTATTTGTCATTTTTGACCCACTTTCATTGGGTTTTTTTTTGTCATTTTTTAGCCACTTTCATCTGTTTTTTTTTTATTTGTCATTTTTGAGCCACTTTCATCGATTCCTTTTTTTTATTTGTCATTTTTGAGCCACTTTCATCAGGTTGTTTTTTTTTTTTTTTGGAATTTTTGAATCGTTTTCGTAAAAAAATTTATCACTTGCCATTTTCAGGCCGTTTGTTGATGGTGTTGCCGCGCCCTCTTACGGCAGCAGTACGGTCTGCAAACTACAAACATAATTATTATTGCTGAATTTAAATAAAATGTTTAAAAGTTTATTGTTCTTATATAAAATTGCATTTTTTCTCAATAATAAAGGGAAAGCAAGCCAAGATTATCTTTTCTAAAAAGAAAGAACTTTATGAAAAAGTGTAATTATGAGGACGATTCTGGAATTTAGTTCACATTGTTTTTATAAATTTCTTTTTACACATAAGATTTAAATAAAAAAGTATTTTGAATTTAATTTCAGATTATTTGCCTTATGATAATGAATTACATTTCAAAATATTTGGTAGTTTTATAATAGCATGTTGAAACCGCCAGAGGGTGTTATTTCTATGATAGTGAACAGAAATATGTTGTTTAGGTGGCCGACACTATCAAACATTCTATTTCTAATGTGTAAGCCTAGAAATAGTCCACTGTATGGGGTAGCTGTGTCTATTTCTATGCTAATGCACAGAAACATGATGTTTAATCTGCCACAAAAGCTATTGTGTCAGCTTACAGCTCAGATTCATGGTAAGCATTTTTGATGTGTGATCACATTTCACTTTTGGCTACAGTATTGTGTGAGAGTGGCTGAAATTCTGAATGTCAAAACTATTTTAATATTCATCAAAATCTTCTCCCCCTCTATCTCACATGTTTTATGAATGTTTACTAACAATTATGAGCATAGTCTCATGCTTCCATAGCCCACATTTCCTGCTCAAAAAATTTGACAAGTGTAGATGCAAGCGTGATTTGGATCAAATCATGCTCTAAGTCACATTTCTGTGAGAACAACTGCGAGCTTAATCAAATGGCTGAAATAGGAAAGTTTCAGAATGTCAATGTTCTTTGACTGCTGGAAGAGTTATCAAACAAGAGCTTGAAGCTGCATGTGTGCTGTTCCTGAAGAGCCAAAAAAGTTGGTTTTAATTGCTGTATACTGTATATTTATGTTTTTGTAATTACTGTAAAAACTTTGTCAACCTTTGAGTTGCATTCCATTTTGTTATGAATTGTAAACCATCACTTCCCCCTCCCCCAAAGTTTGATTTTTTATTGTAAATGTTACCATTAAATAGAAATATATTTCGTTGTAATTTATAAAAATAAAATAAAAAAAGCTGATTTCGTAGAATACCGAACCGAAACTATAAGTAATGAGAAGAATAAAAATTAACTACCTTTTAAAATTAATTTTGATTAACGTATTTTTTTGATTAAAAATTGATTTGGTAGTACTTTAAAATGTTATAAACAAACCCCGGCCTGAAAATATAAGTAATAAAAAGAATAAAAATTAAGTACTTTTTTAAATTCATTTTTTTTTTTAATTTACGCATTTTTTTGTTAAAAAATTTTTTTGATATTACTTTTAAATGTGATAAACAAACCAAACAAAAAAAAACCAGCCCTGGCAACATTATATTTAGCTTTGTTTACAAACAAACCATGCCCTTTGGCAGTAACCATGCTATTATAAAACTACCAAATATTTTTTTTTACAAAAATCCAAAATTTAAAGAATATTATTTAATGTCTTTTCAAATTAGCAAACTCTTTAAATATTTAATATTTTAGTAGTTATTCTAAGGCATTCAGATTAGCCTGTAATTAGTATGATTAATGTTTATTACAAAAATTAAAAATTTAGATTAAATCTACATTTTAAAATATAAATAAGTTTGACTAATTAACATATTTCAAAAGATAGATTCAAATAAAAAATAATTGTTTCTTAATGTAATAATATACAAATTAAAAAGCATGTGAAGCGCTTGAATGAGAAGCTATAAGGATTCCACAAATTATTATACGCTAAGCGCTTTGGAGGCCATCTGCCCCATATTCATAGCGGTAATGTGAGATGCAGAATGAGTGCAAAGTAATAATACTTTTCACCTCTAACATAAATTGATAAGACAATATTTTTTCATTGCTAATATGATTAATATATCAAGATTGTGTGATTAATATATCATGATTGTCTTTTTAATAATTGTTTAAAATTTGTGAAAAAAATGGTTTGGAAATTTTAAAAATAATTTTATTTTATTTAGATATATGTTAATTTTCATGCGATTAATTTGGAATTAAAATGAAAATTTCTTGAATAAATCATATTTTCTTACTTTGCAAAAATATAATTAAAGTTTCTTAAATACAATTGTCTACTAAAGTAAGTACTGTTCTTTTTTGTAAAAAAGTAGATGTCAAAAAGCAATGATACATTAACACATTACATCATTTCCGGTTTTAATATTTTATTATAAATAATAATTATTGGTATAGTGTAGTTGGACAAATGATTTTTCGACAATTAAATATGAATATATCAACTTATGATGATGGTTTTCAAGCTTATTTTATATAGTAAATCTAAATGAATCTTAAAATCACAGAAATATATTTTGTTAAAGAATTGCCAACAAATGTGTTTATTTTAAATAGTTGTCTACAAGAAGAAAGTATGTGGATAAAAATATTGTATTGTTTTTAGGTGTAATTAAAGTTTGTATTGATAGATGAATATACGGTATAATTTTGATAAATGATAATTTAAGATTATATTATGAATTTCTTCATTTAAAAAAGTTACAGCTTTATTAAACTTTTTTCACGATTTTATTTGACATACATGAGGGTTTGCTAGTCTTTGAGACAAGAAAATATCAATATCAGAATAATTATAAAAACAAGCAAATCTCACTATACGTATCGCCACACCCAGCAAGCTAAAGTAATCAATGGATGTCAGAAGGCTAGTGCACAAAATGCATATCTAGTGAATTTTGCCTGTTTTAACAACGGTTATAAGCAAGCATAAGAAATGGTGATCATGTGATGTTTATCAGAATAATTAATTGTTTTACAAACATATAATCAATATATAAAATTAGATTATAACAATTATGTTTATTAATAAACAGTCTCTGTCAGTAAAAATCACTTTAGAATTAATCAACTGTATTATTTTAAAGAAATAAAATAAAAAGCCTAAACTTTGTATCATTTTGCAATAAACTTATGAAATTCTAAGATTTATATTATGGTGAACTTCACCGAAAGTTCATTTAGCTTTAACTATAAAATAAAGAAGAAACAAACCATTTCCTTACATAAACAAACAAATTTTTGCAAATTTGAATTATTGAAAAATAGTACGATAATTTTTTTTGAATTTAAAATTTTCACTAACTATATTAGGACAATATAAGGTGGATCATTACATGTTTATAATAAGATAATGAACTAAGGAAAATAATGATAGTTTAAGAAGATTTTAAAAAACCATTACAAATGTTTTTGTAGTATATTTTGAATTTATTAATTTGATGGATATATAAAACTGTTGTAAATAATGAAGTTGCATTAGTATTATTTTTCAAATAAATAATAAAAGAATGAATTAGTATTAAAGATCACCTGACATGGGGTTGTTATATTGAACTTGAGTATGATGTTACACAACATCTACTTCTGTGTCATGGAGTATATAGAGTATGAAGTGACACAACATCTACTTCTGTGTTATGGAGTCTTTATATTGAAGTTGAATATGAAGGGGTGCAGCATCTACTTCTGTGTCATGGAATCTTTATATTGAAATTGAGTATGAAGTGACACAACATCTACTTCTGTGTCATGGAGTCTTTATATTGAAGTTGAATATGAAAGGATGCAGCATCTATTTTTGTGTCATAGTTTTTATATTGAAATTGGGTATGAAGAGACACAGCATCTACTTCTGTATCAGTGAAATATTGCATGTTGAAATATGGACATTATGTTATAAAAATTGCATCCTTAAATGACTGATATGAAAGATTTTTATCTATTTATCACATATTTAGTTTTATACATATATATATATATTGAAACAGATATACTGTGTCACATATATATTTAGAAGATCCCCTCTCCCCCCAATTTCAAAGACAATAATATTTTAAGTCAGACTATTTATGTTTTTAAAAAAAGAAAAAGAAATAAATAATGATATTTGTCTGCAATTAAAAATGATAAGTTTGTCAAATGAAAAGAAAATCAAACTTTTCAAATTGAAAAAAAAAAGGAGAAAAGCAGATATGTTTATATTTGCAATTAAAGAAAATATAAATCTTTCTTTATTAAAATTAAATAAAAAAATTATTTAATCATTAAAACTCAGATTGAAGAAAACTTCTAAGACAGAATAATTCTAGGTGTCAAATCGCTGTGCTGCAGGCAAGAAAAAATCAACATTCTAAAACATATGGAGGCAGAAAATCAAAAATAGTCACTAAATAAAAGTCTATTCCCATCATAGAGAAACTGTCCAATGATTGAGGGATTAATGACACAAACATGGATGAAAACACACCAAAAATCAAATAGATTCAGCAGGCACATCAGGTGAATTCATTTTTCAGGGAGGAAAAAATATAAATAGTCTGGAAAATTAGTAGAAGAGGATTATTATTATAGTTAATTAATTCAGAGATGCATGATTTAGCTACAAGACTACTAAAGAGGTGACTTAATGGAACTGTCAAACAGCCTAATGAAAAATCTTAATATGATAGTATACTAGACACTGCTTGTTCTCTCTGTCTGCCCACCATGTGAACTCCATGTCTTGACAAGAAGTTTTAATGTGCTGTTCAAGATAGACCCCCCAGTTATTTAGTAATGCAATAATAAATGAAGACATGAAATTTAGAAGTAAGCAATTAAAAATGATTCAATTACAATAAGATATGAATTAAAATTATAGCTATTAATTTTATAAAACAAAAGAGAGAAAATGTTATATTATTAGTCTTAAGAAAATATTTCACTATCAATTATTAACTTCAGTCAAAAGTTGACGATAGTTTTTTTTTATCTTATTTAAATATGAAAACAAGAAATAAAAATCGTTATTATTTAATTAAAATACTCACACACCTATATATGTGTTATATATTTCATTAGTTAAATGCCAATTATTTCACAAAATTTCAGATATGTTCAAATAATAGAAATAGTTATAATAATAATTATAATAATTATTTTAAATGAACCAGCTAAATAGAAATGTCAGTCAAAGATATGGTAAAAGTAATAAAATGTTATATGAATCATAAACACTTATGTGCATGTTAGCAATATCTTAATAAAATAATAAAATATCTATACTTGATGGATTATAAATGCTTCATACGGAATTGCTGATATTAGCTGTACATCTACCTGAAATGCTTTCACATACCTGGAATAATAATTGTACTACTGATATTATCTGCACATATACTCAAAATGTTTCTACAGACCCGGAATAAATGTTTAAATGCTTACCTGAATTGTCCACATCTGGATAAATTGATAAAATTCATCTGGATAAATTGATAAAATTGATGTAAAAATATACATCTATGTTTGACTAAATAATAAATATCTATAAACCTTGAAGTACTATATATTAGAATAATTAAATGATGATGATTTGTAAATGTTTAAATGCTTACCTGAATAGTCCAATTCTGAATAAAATAATAAAATCGATCTAAAAATAGACATATATGTTTGACTAAATAATAAATATCTATAAACCTGGAAGTACTATATATCAGGAAATTAAAATCAACCAAGAGTGGGGTTATATATTTAATCAGATGTGAAATATATCACATGAGTAAGGATTTATAGGAACGTTTAATTATTTGACCTACTTTTTCCACATTCATTTTAAATAGGAGATGCTTAATGGAATTAGTATTTGGAAATAATTATTTAAATATGAAACAATTTAATATTATAACAGTGCAGTTTCTGGAATTACATTTTATTAAAATCTACTTTGGATCAAATTATGCATAAACATCTGTGTGAATGTAATAAATGTCCAATTTAGACATGTTCATTAAATAATTTTTATTTTACTTATAAAACACCATTTTCTTTTAATTAAACTTATTTTTCTAGTAAGTCAGTTAACATTCTGATATCTAACTTTAACATTGTTTGACAGATTATTTTAAATTTAGACTTATATTGTTTCCGTTTTTAAAAGTAATATTTTATTTAAAAATTATAAATCTTTATTATTCTTTAAAGTGTAAAATTACAATAAAGATGAAGAAATCATGTTTGAATAAAATATCAAAATAGATTCAGGTAATTAAAATGAATATTTAAAGCTGAAATGTTTTATTTCGGGAATCACCAAATTGGCAACAATTCGTATATGTTTGTTTTCTTTATTTATATTTTTATAAGTATTTACAGAAAAGATTTTTTGTTTGTTTAAGAAAG
Source organism: Epiperipatus broadwayi (assembly GCA_028023455.1). Taxonomy (NCBI): domain Eukaryota; kingdom Metazoa; phylum Onychophora; class Udeonychophora; order Euonychophora; family Peripatidae; genus Epiperipatus; species Epiperipatus broadwayi. Next base: position 263,000 of record JAQFVV010012748.1, on the reverse strand, counting down.
AAAAAAGGGCAAACAGATTAAGAGAGTCAGAAAGACAAAGTCTCATTTCTTTTTAAAAAGATCAAGCAAAGAAGGACCTCCAAAACAATGACACGACTGTCTAAAAATGGTTGTTTATTTGAAATAACTATATTGTTTATTTTAATAGAGGAAATGTTTTGTAAAACCTGATAAATGGAAAATCAACACTATATTTATTGAATGTTATTATGTCTGAAGCTTACTTAAAAAGGTAACTGATATATTTCTTATACTTCTTTAGAAATATTAAACTAACATTTTCCATTTAATCTTTCTTACAACAAAATTAGATTATTAAATGTTAATCTATTATACGTCATTTCAGTTCCCTTCACATCAAAGTTAAATTTTTGTGTTCTAATTATTTTATCCACAAAATGGAAAACTAATATTTCTAAATATTATTTGTAAGATTAAAAGACTTTGTAAATCATTTAAATGGTTTAACTTTAAAGATAATAAATTACGAGTGTAGATTTAGCACGTCATCATGGCCATTTCCTACTATAAGAACCATCCAAAATCCATGCTGATCCATCTAACTGATAAATGATGTTGACCAATCTATAGATTGATACATTGTCAGGATCTGACCGTTTTCATGATCTGACCATTCGTTACTAAATCACCATTTTTATCACCCCCCCCCCAAAAAAAAAAAATTAATTTTCGTAGTTATAAGAAATTAAATCATGTGATTAAAATAATAAAGCACAAAATCATCATTTTCCTACAATAAAAAAACCAAAAACCCAATAGTCGTGGTTATAAAAAATGAAATTATGTGATTAAAATATTAAAACACAAAATCGCCATGTTCATGAAAGAAAAAAAAAATCAATAAAACAATTTTCGTATTATAAGAAATGAAATCACTAGATTCAAATATTAAAACACAAAAAAGTAAAATGCTATTTTGAAAATATTTGAAATTAAATTTAAGCAATAATAATATTTTCATCCAGTTATACATATGAAACCACATGACAAATGACGTGCAAACATCTTAAAAAAAATTTGCATCAATCTTTAAAAAAGTCAAATTTAGGTTTAACTAGTTTATTAAATCATGTACTCATGACAATCAAAAAGATGAGCTAAAATTTATAGATTTAAAATACGAATTGATATATGCCAAAAGATTATAACTTATAAAATACGAATGTTAAAAAATAATGATGGTGCAAAGACTGATTTCTAGTTTAAATTTAAGGTTGCTATTTTATCAAGTATTTTTAGTAATAAAAAAAGCAATTTTTAATAGTTATAAAAAATGTAATCATGTGAATAAAAAAGTAAATACCCTATATATTAAATATAAAGACACAGGTATATAATAAACCTGTGTGTTTCAGTTATTACATAGTAGAGATGTCTGCCCATCCCTTGTATATGTATTAAATGGTTATGTCCTGTACATGAGGGGTCAGATTGACCTTAGGTCAACATGGGTGTGACAAAAATCTTGGCCTCAGGGTGGCCTTTGAGTGTTCCATCATCAGATTTTTGATTGGATGGACGGTTGAAGAGTTGTAGTGTGCAGATTGAAGCCTCTCCATTAAAGTATGAGGTTTGTCTATCTTAATATATATCTGAGCACTTATAGAATATAAGTGTACAGATAGTAATCTGCACAACTGGTGATTGCTGGTTTAGCATGAAATACGCAAATTGATGATTATTTATCTTTTCAACATATGTGTTCAAGTGTATCAGTGTTATGAGATAGTGTGGAGAGTGGTGGATCATGTGAAAGTCTGTGCTCATATACCCTATATATTACATATATAGACACAGGTATATAATAAGCCTGTGTGTTTCAGTTATTACATAGTAGAGATGTCTGCCCACCCCTTATATATGTATTAAATGGATTATGTCCTGTATATGAGGGGTCAGATTGACCTTAGGTCAACATGGGTGTGACAAGAATCTTGGCCTCATGATGGCTTTTGAGCATTCCATCATCAGATTTTCAATTGAATGGATTGTTGTAGTGTGAAGTAGATTGAAGCCTGTCTATTAAAGTATGAGGTTTGGCTATATTAATATTTATCTGAGCAGTTATAGCATATATGTGTAGAGATGGTAATCTGGACCAACTGATGATTGCTGGTTTAGGAAGAAATACATATATTGGTGATTATTTATCTTTTCAACATATATGTGTTCAAGTGTATCAGCATTATGAGATAGTGTGGACAGTGGTGAGTCATGTGAAAGTCTGTGCTCATATACCCCATATATTACACATATAGATACAGGTATATAATAAGCCTGTGTGTTTTAGTTATTACATAGTACAGATGTCTGTCCATGCCTTGTATATGTATTAAATGGATTGTTCTGTACATGAGGGGTCAGATTGACCTTAGGTCAACATGGGTGTGACAAGAATCTCAACATTTGAGTGTTTTATCATCAGATTTTCAATTGGATGATTGGTTGAAGAGTTGTAGGGTGGAGAAGATTGAAGCCTGTTCATTAAAGTATGAGGTATGGCTATCTTAATATATGTCTGAGCACTTATAGCATATATGTGTAGAGATGGTAATCTGGACCAACTGAAGATTGCTGGTGTAGCATGAAATACATATATTGGTGATTATTAATCTTTTCAACATATATGTGTTCAAGTGTATCAGTTATTATGAGATAGTGTGGGTTGGGTGAAAGTCTGTGCTCATAAACCCTATATCTGTGCTCATAAACCCTATATATAAAATGCTATTTTGCAAATATTTGAAATTAAATTTAAGCAATAATTATATTTTCATACAGTTGTACATATGGAACCATGTGAAAAAAAAGGCATGCAAATATCTTAAATTCACGTTATCTAAATTTACATCAATCATTAAAAAAATAAAATTAAACAACTGGTTGCACTTAATAAAAAACACCATTTACTTCTGAATATTACTAAAAGTCTGAATTTCAAAATACTGAAATATTAAAACTTCTACTTACAAGAAATTTTTGCATTTGTCGCACATAGACACAGTTTGAAGTTCATCTCCTAATGTCGTAATGGAATCTACAATTGGTCGCATGAGATCCACATGGGCTCTAGAAATCGATAATTTGCATCGATACTTCGAACTCTTGAAATAAATACACTTCTAGTTATTTACATGCAAGTGATTTTTATCATCAACAAATGAACATGGAATCATGTTTAAAGAAAATAAATACATTTTATTGTTGATAATATAAAATACTGAAGTAGTTAAATGTCTGAAGTTAAGAACATTAATATTGAAAATAAAACTTAATAAATCGGATTTATCTCTTGGGCTACACTTAATTGGATTCCTTCATTTCCTTAAATTTCTTCAGCTTTTTAAAAACTACTGCTTTTCTTTTATCTCCGATTTAAAATAACGCTTTGAAATGATAATTATCAAGGGAAAAATCCACGTTGAAATACATATCTAACGTTTTCATCGTCAGTAGGTATCTTCAGCAGCTTTTACAAATTTAATGAATCTCCCTCATTTCGATGCTTTTTGTCTACCCACCAGCAAAGTAAATCTAAATGCGATTGTAATTTTGAAAACTTAAAGAATTTTAGTGTAAATAATTTTAATTAACCATTGAAACAGTATTATTTAGTTATCATCCGTTTCACCTACTATTTCACATAGTAGTATCTTTCCCCCAGATCAAACTCTCCAAGTCTGCATATATTAACTTAAATTGATCATATATGTACATTTATATGTACATTTATATACATTTAGTGTACAATAATTGTAATAATTATATGCCTATGTTTAAAATATGTATGTTAAAATATAAATTTAAAATGTGTAATTAAAATAAGTATGTAGATACTGTTACATGTGTGAAAGCACCTACATATGTAGATACTGCTATATGTGTGAAAGCACCTACATATATATACATCCCAGGAATGGAAATTTATATGCAAATGTGACAAAATTTAGTTTTTAAAACTTATAATGATTTATAAATATATTAAATGGAGGAATTGTAATGCTTTTTAAATATATTGCATTACATTCTATTTTGCATGTATATGTAGGTGCTTCCACTCCTATAACAGTCTCTACCTACTTATTTAATTACACATTTTAAATATACAAAATTAACAAAGCGTATGACACACTTGAATGAGAAGCTATCAAGATACACAGAAATTATTACACGCTAAGTGCTTTCGAGGCCTTTTGCCTTATATTCATAGCGGTACTGTGAGCTGCAGAAGGAGGAAATAGGGCAAGGAAACAAAACAGTATGCAAAGCATATGCAAATGAACTAGACAGTACCACTATGAATATGAGGCAAAAGGCCTCGAAAGCGCTTAGCGTGTAATAATTTCTGTGTATCTTGATAGCTTCTCATTCAAGTGTGTCATACGCTTTGTTAATTTTGTATATTAAATTATCGAAGGAGAAGTCTTAAAATCTTTAACATTTTAAATGTATATTTTAACGTATGTATTTTAAACAAACACATATAGTTATTACAATTAATGTGCCCTATACCTTTATAAATGTACATACTCTTTATTATATTTTATTTATGATCAATTTAAGTTAATATATATGGACTTGGAGGGTTTGAACTGGGTAAAAGATACTACTATGTGAAATAGTAGGTGAAATGGGAAGATGACTAAATAATACCATTTCAATGGTTACTTAAAATTACAATTGCATTTAGATTCAATTTGTTGGTGGATGGAGGAAAAGCATCAAAATGAGATAGATTCATTTATTAAATTTCTAAAAACTGCTAAAGATACATACTGATGGTGAAAACGTCAGTGTTTAACTTATTTAAAAGGAAATAACATTTACATTTGAAATAATCAACATTTTTTTTATTTATTTATGTTACTATTTTTATTTTATTTTCTAGCATATGTACTTTGACGTGGACTTTTCCCTTGATAATCATCATTTCAAAGTGTTATTTTAAAATGGAGATAAAAGAAAAGCAGCAGTTTTTAAACACCTGAAAAAATTTAAAAAAATGAAGCAATCAAATTAAGTGTAGCCCAAGAGATAAATCTGATTTATTAATTTTGTATTTATAATATTAATGTTCTTAACTTCAGACAATTAACTACTACAGTATTTTATATTCATCTTCATCATCAACCATTATCAGACACCTAAAATAATTAAGTCACTTATTAATAAATGAAGCACTCCATAATACTATATTTTAACATACACAACACATGACCTCAGATTGACGCAAAAGACTAATGGCAACTTTCTCATTTCATACATTGCCACATAACATAAACTTTTTAATACCTGACTGCACCATTCTGCCACCTATACAATAACTGCTAATGAAGTTTATAAAAAAGTCTTTTCAACAATTGATCTTACTGCTAGCTATTGATAGATCGAGTTACACCCAGCCAACCATCATATACCACATTCAGGTATGGTGCATACTTGTACCAATTTAACCATATGCCTTTTGGTTTAATCAACAATGAAGCAGGCCTACTACAGTGCTTAGATCAAGTGCTAACACCTGGAGTCAAAAAAGCATAACTATTTATGTTGCTGATGTTGTAGTGGCATTATTGTCTGTGGAAGAACAATTTCAACAGTTACAAACATTTTTCAAAGAATGTAAAGATAAGGACATCAAAATAAATCATAAAAAAGTACACTTGTATTTAAAAAAATCGAATTCCTCAAACATTTGGTGGGAGACATTGGAATCAAACCACACCCTGACAAAATCAAGGCCATCACTGAGTTACCTAGATCCCAAACAAAAAAATATACATTCTTTTTTGGGTCTATGCAATTTCTGCAATAGATTCTGTGAGAAATATGCAGACCAAATAGAGCCATTGCTGAGACTCATTTAGGAAAAAAGACACTTGGTGGAATTGGACAGAAGAACAAGAGAAAGCATTTGAAAGAGTAAAAAGAAATTTTGTAAAACAAGTGGTGCTGGCATATCCAGACTTTAATAAGCATGATAGACAAGTAGGAGTACTAAATTTTATAATTGGAGGTAAATTATACTCTTATAAAGAAAAAGGCCCTGGCCATTTTATGGGCATTTCAAAGGTTTCACCCCATGCTTTTGAATTGTGAGATAGTGGTGATCATTGAACACAAAAGCATAGAATTCATCAACAACAGCTACCTTAATAACAGCTGTTTGGTATGATGGAGCCTGTTTCTCCAGGAATCCAACTACTCAATTAGGTATTGTAAGTGAGCCAAGAACATCATAGCCAATGTACTCAGCCACCATCCAGTCCCAGTCCAACAGTAACATGGAAATTTAGATGGCAAATACATGGCAAATATTGTGTCCTGCATCGGTGAGAGCATCGAGAAAAGTCTCTAAATTGACTGAAAAGCAATGTGAAGACAGAAAGCTACATAAAATTATGACACAATGTCAGCAAAATCCACCAGAAAAAACAAATGCACAGAGATATAAAATTGACAAAGCCATGCTATATTATTGAATTCAAGATGGGAGTGATGATTTGAGAGTGATGGTATTGCCTGAAATAAGGAACTCTCTCATCACTGACATCCAAAAATTATATGAACCTTATGGCACTCATAAAACAAAATATTGCATTCAATGGTGGGTTTTTGGCCATGGATGCACAGGGATATAATCACCACATTAAACAAATGTGCAATATGTCAATGGACAAAGCATAAATCATGAATTAGCCACATGCAATTGATCATCCCAAACAACCATAAGGAAATCATGACCATCAACTTTTATGGTCTGCTGCCACCTTTTAATAGAAAGAGAAACTTACTGGTGGTATACCACCTCTTTTCGAAGTTGGTTACAGCATATCCTTTGTCCAGGATCACAACAAGAGAAACTATCAAGGTGTTAGAATCTCTGCATTTCCCACCGATTGGAAAGCCAAAATCAATTTTATCTGATCATGGAACCCCATTCCTATCAGAGAAATGGAATAAATGGGCAGCTAGGCAGGGAATTAAGCATATCCTTACATCCATCAGGAACCCCCAAACAATCCTTGTGAATCAATTATGAGATAGCTACGAAGCCTAGTACCTGCCCACAAATCACATGGGATGGTTCAAACAATTGCCCAACTTACTCAATTTTATTAATTGGTCATCAAATGAATCAACAGGGTTTCCTACATCACAGCTGTATTTTGGAAAACCTGTCCTAAAATTATTCGATACTAAATTCCCAGGGAACATAGAAAAACCCATCAACATGGAGGATAAAAGGAGAAGAGCACATGCCCAGATGTGGAAAATGAGCCAAAGAAGAAAAAAGAAAAGGTTCATCACAGCACCAATTTAAAGTTGGTGGTAAAGTGATGCTTCATACACTGCATGTTAGCATCCCTGGAAAATTTCAATTTAAAATTTTTTTAACCTATACAAAGGCTCATTTGAAATTGTAAAATGATGTGGTGATGGCACATTCTGGGTAAAGACCAAGAAGGGAATCAAGGATTCATATAATGTTTGCACACTTAAATCTATTCAGTAGGCAGTCAGTAGATAGATTTAATATATTTTTTTATATTCCTTATTATTGTTCTTTCTCATATTATTGTATATAGCTAAATATAAATTAGTATAATTTTTAAGATTTTTTTATTATTTTAGTATTAATAACACTATTGTATATAGTCATGTATAAACTAGTATATTTTTAATATTATTGTATATAGTTAAAATTAAATTAATATAGACTTTAAATGGTTAACTCATTTAGAAATCACAATAAGGAAGGGGGGGTATTGTACCAGACAGTATTAAACATCAGGCACAAGATGGCTGCAAGATCAGTTGCAGCCTGAACAAATGTATATAGAATACTAAAAGGTTTGGTCTGGGCAAGCATATTTTCTCTTCGCTTATGCACATAATATGTTTTAAATTTAAAAAAGAATGTAAATGGTGATAATACACTTTATAAATCTACAACCGTGTACACCAGATTGAAATGTATATTTTTCTGCTTTATAAATATGTTATTTTTGATATGGTGGAAGGGATATAAAGTTATACTGGGAAACTTAAATGTAGTTGTAAGAAACCCAGCAGTTAAATATGTTTTATTTTATATTGTCAAACTTTAATGTATATTTTTTGTTACATGTTGAATATATATATTTTTACGAAAACTTAAAAACAATTTTAATTTTTACAACACATATACATTTTAAATATTTAAAAAAACTTGTTTTTAGAATTTAGTTTTCATGACCACAGACAAGGCAAGCATATTTTCTCTTCGCTTATGCACATAATATGTTTTAAATTTAAAAAAGAATGTAAATGGTGATGATACACTTTATAAATCTACAATCGTGTACACCAGATTGAAATGTATATTTTTCTGCTTTATAAATATGTTATTTTTGATATGGTGGAAGGGATATAAAGTTATACTGGGAAACTTAAATGTAGTTGTAAGAAACCCAGCAGTTAAATATGTTTTATTTTATATTGTCAAACTTTAATGTATATTTTTTGTTACATGTTGAATATATATTTTTTTTACGAAAACTTAAAAACAATTTTAATTTTTACAACACGTATACATTTTAAATATTTAAAAAAGCTTATTTTAGAATTTAGTTTTCATGATCACAGACAAGTCATGACCGTTTTCTTTTATTATAAAATGTTTCAGAAAAATATGTAGAAACGCATTAATCATCATTCGGTTTGACAACTGTGGAATGGTAATTAATTAAAGAAATATGGGATAGAAATTTGAACCACTAATGTTCTAAGAAATTCTCAAATGGATTTAAAAAGATAAGGAAATTTTTGTTAAGTCTAAATATTTTTTAATTAAACTGAATAAAGGAGAAAAATAAGAGATAGCTAAACATAAATTCCACAATTGCAATCAAAGAGAAATGTTAGTAATTGATTAAAAAATGTAAAAGCAATAGTTTGTAGAAGGGGCCCTGTAATGAGGGGATGTATAAATGCTGATCAGGTGAGATTGATAGATAGATTTCTTTTGGGGGAGTGCGGATGATAAAGATATATTTTTTTCTTCTGAGGAGTGAAGTTGAGAATTATTAAATATTTTATTTTTGAGGAATGCTGACCAAATGTAATAATTATTAAGATTTTTTTCTGAAGAGTGCTTGTCAAGAAGAATTTAGAAAGTAATCTAATTCGTTTGAGTCAAGCAGAAAGTTTTAAAAAATAATTTTGCAAGATAAGAAATAGTAAGCAGTAGCCCTGAACAAGCAGGAGAACTACAATGAGTTATAGCAAGCTGAATATATATCAAATTGAATGAATAAAATCACAGACAGAGATATAGAATGGATATGGAAAGATAACCAGGAAAGATATTGCAGAAGGAAAGAGATATAATGGAAAGAAATTCCAAAATATTTAAACCAAAATAATATAATAATTTTGGCGATACCAACACCGTTAACCTAAACACTCTTGTATTAGAAACCAAAGAAGTCAAAAGGTGGCATGAAAAGCTAAAAGAAACTTAAATCTAAGTTAAATCTCAATTGAAACTTGATATCACTGGAAGAATGGAATCAAGATTTCTTTGTACTGCACAAACAAATATGGAGTAGAAGACCCAATTCATTACCTTCACACTACTCAAATCCAATGTAACCATCAAATTATGTGACTTTTTGTTGGTGTACAGTATAGCTGTCTATGAATAATTTTGTCAACCCTCCATGAAAGTTACACCTGCAGTCACCTGCTCAGCAGATTATCTATCTCCTTCAGAAGCCCCTAGCCCGAAGAAGAATGAAGCTTTTGGGAAGCAAAATCATATATATATATATTGTAACATAATAAAAGGTCGCTCAAATAATTATAGATGGTTACAATATAACTATTACCATATAAGTGAAGGAGTTCAAATATCAAAAATTATAAGCAAATTATGAGCAAATTATTAATAACAAAGTATAAACTCAGGTATATGGCAAAATCTCATGAAGTGTGTACACTCGTAATTCAATAAAATATAACTCAGGTATACAGGCAGTAGATCTTATCCACTTTCATTTCTTGGTTTGATGTTAAGTGCATGTTTAAACAAATACTAAGTGAATATGGTCTAGCAGGGCGCCACTAGATTATCTGAATCTAGACACGGTTATATCTGATAACCTTTCACATGTACCGGGTTTGAATCCCTTCTTGGTACTTTATTTCTAATAAAATGGGAGATTTTGCTTTTTGAGCCATATCACTATAAGCACTAATATTTAGGTAAAAGTAAAACATCTTTAAACCAAAGTGGAGTTCATTAAACATAAATCATTTCTCAGATCTTAACATAACAAATGTGTTTCAATATTTTTATAAGTTTACTAGCTCAGATTATATATAACTAATTTAGGATGGCAATTCACTCATCCTTGCATGAAATAGATGACGGGATGTGGTGATAATAATACTAAGAAATCACTAAATATTATAAAATCAATATTTATTTATGGCCTTTAAACAGTTAAACAGCTCATTAATTAAAACGTTGATGACGATGATGATGATGATAATAATAACGATAATGACAAGGGTTTCAACTACAGCTTTAGAACTAAGCCTAAACATAAAACTAAATTTTATAAAGAAATGCATAATTATTGCTTAATTTTAGCATACTTACTTATATCTTAAATAACTAATATTCAACCATTGATGATGATGAATAATCACACTTAACAAAGACTACACTTAATGAAATATATACGCCTCGTTTAATAAAACAAACTAATATTTATTACTACATTTCTAACATATACATAAAAATTTCTAGATAAATATGAAAATTGACATGAATAATAATAATAATAATTGATTATATAACAATCCTCAGATTAATTTTAAGTTCTTCCCCCTTTCCCTTCAAATGTATTTTGTATTAAGTTGGACGTCACATTGACCATGATTTTCACTCCATGAGAAAAGTATTTTAAGAAAAAAAAAATATTATCTGCTCATTAGCACACATACTTTAAAAATCTAACATGTAAATAGAATGTAAAAAAAAAATGTTAGTAGAATTGAAAGAGCAAGTTTTTAGAAACAAGTTTTAAATTATTTTCTCCCCCCTCTCTTCTACCTCTGAAATGCTATACTTAACTTGAAACAAACTAATCTAATATTCTAACACTACTTGTTACTCCACATTCACTCGCAATTATACACATATAAAATATCATTATGTATGTGCGTGTTTTATCCCATGATAACAAAATATTATTTAAAACCAAAATAATAATATATTAGTTAAAACTAAAATCATAATACCATAAAAAAAAATTGTTTTACACATTAATATTTTTCATAACTGTAAAATTAATAAACAAATAATTTTCATACATTCAAGATAATTTATGAAGCTCAAAGTTATTTTTAGTAAGACATTCTTGTTTTTAATCGATCTGAATAGTCTTTAAAAGTTCTTTAAATAAAATATACCACTTTATTGCTAAAATGTTTCTTAAGACTGATATCATAAAGAAAATAGATATAAAAAGTCATATTACCGATCTTTTGTTTGTGGCGAATTTCCAAGGGTTCAAACTTGTCTTGTATAATGTCTATATTTCTGCAGCTACCATTTCCGTTTTACTGGGAACAATCTCTTTCTTGAGGTGTATAACTATTTGATGATGATGACTCTATTGAGGTTATTTGCTTTAGTGGATAATTTGGAAATCATTATATTAATTTTTCTTCTCTTCCTGTCAAGCATGTGGATGAAATACAGCAGTTGTTTTCACATTTGTAAATTTTCTTGAGTTTAAAATCAGTTGTTGTAACAATTAATTGGACTTGATGATTAATATTTATCAGTAGATTAATTCATCTTCTTTGAATGCAGATGAATGCTTTCTTCCTTCTATTTAAAAACATCTTATTTCTCTGGTCAGTTGAAAGGTGTAGAATATTATTTTAGACACAACATCTTTTCTTTCCTATGTGATGTGCAGCTTCCCCAGATGGTCCGGAACCGATGGGACATACATATAATTTTTCTAGCCAGACATTTCTTATATTTTCAGCATTCAATTGGATAGTTTAATAATCTGAATCATAAACAATAATCCTAATAATAATTCAAGACAGCTTTTTATATCCAATTTTTAGCTAACTTAACCAATCAGAGATAGCATCACTTGCTATTTTTGGACAAATTTGTTTTAATTAGATCTCTAATTTATTTTCAACTAAATTATTTTTCAACTGAAAAGTTTAATCCTTTTTCCAGACACTTTTGTTTAAAAAAAAAATAGACTCAATCCTTATTTCCTTTCTTTTCTTTTTTTTCTTTTAACATCCAGGTAACATTTCAAATCTTTGAGCTTCCTTCTTTAGATCTTGAGATAAGACAATTTCAAAATTAGAGCTCTCACCCATTATAAGCTCCCAAAGTGAAAAACAATCATTTACAAAAAAAAAAAAAGATTGCTACAAAGATCGATATCTGATTAAACAGATTTCCTCTTTTAACAAAAAATTGTACAAAAAAAATAATTTGACAGATTTAATCCTTCCTTTTCTTTCAATATTTAGGAAATGTAAATTTCTGTATGTAATGTACACACATCCTTCATTCTTTCAAATCATTCATAAACTAACATTAAATAATATAATTGCTAGCTTAGTAATTATAACCCAATTATTTAATTAAATCTGTAACTTTTAAATCCCACTTATAATTAAAGAAAAGCAAAATAAAAGTATAGAATAAGACATTAAAATTGATCAAGCATAGGTTAGTTTTAAAGAAAGTGAAAATGTTGAATATTTGAAATATAAAACAATTAAATAGTTTACACATACATTGCCTATACGTATGCATTATAACTTTGCTTTTTTAACAGAAAAACTAAATATTAAATAGTTTAAATGTGTGTATTACCTTTCTATCAACACACAAACAAATAAAGCATATAATTGTTGACCCATTCTCTGTCTAAAGTGTTTAAGATTTTGATCTGGTAGGGTTTGAACTTGGATGCCCTACAGCTTCTTTTATGGTTATATAAAATTGTGATGATGATTTTTGGTTTACCTTTTCTACATGCACATTACTATAAATTTATCTAGTGACTAAATTGTAATGGCACAACTTTCTCCCCCTTCGGATAAAATCATCAGCACTTTTGTTTTAACTATATTTAAAAAAAAATCCTAACTAATAAATACACTAATAATAATAAACACTTATAATATATATATAAAAAAAAATTAACTACTGGTAAATATATTTTTCATTAGAAAACCTAAAAGTAATTTATTTGGAGATCTTTGCCAGGCTATTCTGCTGAAGTATAAGGGATCAAACTCCTAGCATTATAGGTTCCCTTATTCCCATCAAGAGCAGCAAGCATAAAGGCATTCTCTCCTATTTTCTTGGTAATTTGGAATGGCTTTTTCTTTTCAAATCATATTGTGGTCTGCATAAAATTGCACATGTACATCCAGTCCCTTTTTAATATTTCCATTTTTCATCTTGACTGGATATTTATAAAACATATCCGGAGGATTTATTTTATATAACCTCCTCTTACAAACTCCATTTAGAAATATGGACTCTTGGTACCTTATGTAATATGCCTTGAAGTTTTTCAGAGAGATTGACTCTCTATACCATACATACTTTATTTTTAAACTTTCCAGAAAGATTGACTCTCTGTACCATATATAATTCATCCTTAAATCTTCCAGAGAGATTGATTCTCTGGGCCACGTATAATTTATTTTTAAATTTTCTAGAAAGGTTGACTCTTTGTACCATATATAAGGCACATTTAAATTTTCCAGAGCATTTACATTTTTCAGAGAGATAGATTCTCTGTACCATATATAATGGACATTTAAACTCTTCAGAGAGATTGACTCTCTGTACCAGATATAACTTATTTTTGACTTTTCCAGAGCAGTTGAATTTTTCAGAGAGATTTGGACATTTACATTTTTCAGAGAGATTGCCTCTCTATACCATATATAAGGTATCTCCAATCTATTTAAGAAGACAGATTTTTGAAACCACACATGCTGGTTAGTTACTAGATTGAGAACTACAGACTGTTGAAACTTTTGCTCTCTTTCTAAAATAACTGGTTTCATCTCCCTTATTGCCTCTCTTAAATCAATCATCTTATCGGATGCATGAAGTTTTTCCTCCAACTCTCTTTTCCTTCTTTTCACTTCATGATCTATCCCAATCTGCTCTTTGGTCATCATCTCATTTACTTTCTTTACTGGGAGATTTGGTATTATGGCTAATATCGGCCTTTCTACTTCTTTTTCACCTTGTGGATTGTTAACTAAAGTAGGCATCCTTTTCTCTGACTGACTCTGTTCTGAGCTATCCCTACAGTCATCTGGACTGATGCTAACATCATTTTGCCTTGAATTTGGGTTTGACTGATCCTGCAGCCCTACATTAATACGATCTTTTAATTCCCCTATTTTATGGTAGAGATCATCCATCTTGGGGTTCACGTATTCCACAACATAGGCCTTCGGGTTCTCCTCAACCTTTTCCAACGTAACACCCAATTCATGTTGATTCATTCTGGGTCCCTCTTCTAAAGAACTGGACTTGTCCCTTTTCACTATCTCCTCCCTAAAGCTATCCATTTGTTTCCCCAATTCTTTCCTAAGATTTTGGTCAATTTGTACACACTCATTGGCCATGCTTCCCTTAACTTCTCGTATTTCCTTTTCTAAGCCACTAAACCTATTTTTCATAGTGATGGTTTGATCTACACAGCCCAAAGTGGCTTCCTTATATGAGTCCACTTTGGCTACCACCTCCTCTAATCTAATATGAATTCCTGCAGAAGTTATTTCGGCATTCTTTTCTATGCATTCTGATATGGATTGGGAGACCAAACCATGGACCTCATTCCTAACTAACTCAATTTCTCTCTTATTTTCTTCGATAGACTGCTCCACTTGAGCCTTTAATGACTGTAGTCCCTGACAGCCCTCCTGTTTGGTGACTTCCATAGACCTACACACTCCTTCTATCCTCTCCTCTAATGACACAAACCTATTTTTACACTCTATATTGGACCCTTCTATCCTAGTTTCCAAAGCTATGATCATTTGGTTGTTATTGTCAATAGAGTTCTCTAGATTTACCCTTAAATCTTCCATACTTTTCTCCACAGATTGACCTATCTTTTGTTCTAGATTTTCCATCCTTTGCTTACTATCTTCTCTTAGACTCTCTATACTTTTATTATTTTTCTCTATCTTTTGTTCTAGATTTATCATATTTTGCTTACTATCTTCTCTTAGACTTTCTATATTTTGCTTATTATCTTCTCTTAGACTTTCTATATTGTGCTTATTATCTTCTCTTAGACTTTTGAACATCTGCATTATCATGTCCATGTCTGATGGTGCCATCTTTGTTATCTGAGCCTGGCCCACTTCTGGCTCCTCATCTACCATTTCTGTACTTGAGGCCTTATTATTGCTACTGACTTTAGAGGCATTTTCCTCTATTTCCTCTTTTTCTTGAGCTTTTTTAAAGGCAATTTCCCTATCCTCTTCTTCAGGATAACAATGATCACTGATCCCTGGGATTGGGACACTCTCCTCTTCCATAACCTCTTCCATACTATAATTTAGTTCACTCATGTTATAAAACTATATATATCCCATCTGTACTTCCCTGACCATCAAAAATCCACACATCTTCTCCCTGTCTGACACCTATTCTGACCAACTGACTGATTTGATTTTCACCTTATTATGCATTTACAAATACAACAAAAAAAATTTTTAATATCCTTATTTAATGAACTACACAACAATAATCTATATAGTGCATGTCTGTCTGTAATAGCCCAAATTATACATTCATCCATTCTCCCAGAAATCCGACAGATATTGACAGTCCACAGAATGACTAGCAGTTCACAATCTTGAGATAAATGAAAGAATTCAGTCACAGCACTATAATCACACAATGCATCACGAGCACTCAGAAGATCATCCCAATTCGATCACTATTAACTACCACAACCCTTGATTGAATGAAGCAAACTCTGTTGCAATAAAAGAAGTATTAAGTCTTAGGGGCTAAAATAGATAAACTATGCCTTGCTCTCTCTCTTGGAGTCTTATGTGGCAAGTATCAAGGAATGCCCTGCTTATTATAGACTACAAAAACTAAACCTTGCTCTCTCTCTCTTGGAGACTTATAGGCTGATATCATGGCAGGACTACTGTTAACTGCTTCATGATAAAATAAGAATAACATATAAACTTGATTGGAAAACTATGCCATGCTCTCTCTCTTGGAGACTTATAGGCTGGTATCATGGCAGGTCTGCTGTTAACTGCTTCATGATAAAATAAAGATAACATATAAATTGGGTTGGAGCAGTGAATGGGTTTGATCATTCATAAGTTACACGAAATACATAGCATTCTCAAGGCAATGACAAAACTCTCCACTCATCATCAAAACTGCAATCTAACCAACCAAACTCCAACGATCAACCATCCAATCAAACCTCTAAAATCATAGACTTTTTACAAAATGAACTCCCCAAACACACATGAGACTACTATTCCATAATTCATCACTATTACTATGCCTATCCTATCTGGCAATAAATCATTTTAATGTTCCACAAAAAAAATCTATTATTTATTTCACCTTTGTCTTAAGTTGTGATATTCATCTCTATTTTCAAAATTGATAAAAAAAAAACAAGCTGTTTTATGGCTGTACCCATTTTATCATCATCAATGAAAAATTAAATCATATTAAACATCATCATATACAAATCTAAAATAAGACTGTATGGCCAAGAAAATTTTGTAAGACAAAAAAAAAATTTTTACTGAAAAAAAAAAAAATTTTACTAAAAAAATTTCTCTATTTTTAACCACACATCTCCTATCATTCTATAGACTCTCTTTTTCAGGTATATGGCAAAATATCAGGCCCCAGTTGGGTGTCCATTGTAACATAATAAAAGGTCGCTCAAATAATTATAGATGGTTACAATATAACTATTACCATATAAGTGAAGGAGTTCAAATATCAAAAATTATAAGCAAATTATGAGCAAATTATTAATAACAAGTATTATAACTCAGGTATATGGAAATCACGTGAAGTGAGTACACTAGTAATTCAATAAAATATAACTCAGGTATACAGGCAGTAGATCTTATCCACTTTCATTTCTTGGTTTGATGTTAAGTGCATGTTTAAACAAATACTAAGTGAATATGGTCTAGCAGGGCGCCACTAGATTATCTGAATCTAGACACGGTTATATCTGATAACCTTTCACATGTACCGGGTTTGAATCCCTTCTTGGTACTTTATTTCTAATAAAATGGGAGATTTTGCTTTTTGAGCCATATCACTATATGCACTAATATTTAGGTAAAAGTAAAACATCTTTAAACCAAAGTGGAGTTCATTGAACATAAATCATTTCTCAGATCTTAACATAACAAATGTGTTTCAATATTTTTATAAGTTTACTAGCTCAGATTATATATAACTAATTTAGGATGGCAATTCACTCATCCTTGCATGAAATAGATGATGGGATGTGGTGATAATAATACTAAGAGATCACTAAATATTATAAAATCAATATTTATTTATGGCCTTTAAACAGTTAAACAGCTCATTAATTAAAACGTTGGTGGCGATGATGATGATGATAATAATAACAATAATGACAAGGGTTTCAACTACAGCTAAGGACTAAGCCTAAACATAAAACTAAATTTTATAAAGAAATTCATAATTATTGCTTAATTTTAGCATACTTACTTATATCTTAAATAACTAATATTCAACCATTGATGATGATGAATAATCACACTTAACAAAGACTACACTTAATGAAATATATACGCCTCGTTTAATAAAACAAACTAATATTTATTACTACATTTCTAACATATACATAAAAATTTCGAGATAAATATGAAAATTGACATGAATAATAATAATAATAATTGATTATATAACAATCCTCAGATTAATTTTAAGTTCTTCCCCTTTCCCTTCAAATGTATTTTTATTAAGTTGGACGTCCACATTGAACCATGATTTTCACTCCATGAGAAAAGTATTTTAAGAAAAAAAAAATATTATCTG
>JAQFVV010012748.1:185370-244334 GCA_028023455.1 Epiperipatus broadwayi | reverse complement strand
TGATGATGAATAATCACACTTAACAAAGACTACACTTAATGAAATATATACGCCTCGTTTAATAAAACAAACTAATATTTATTACTACATTTCTAACATATACATAAAAATTTCTAGATAAATATGAAAATTGACATGAATAATAATAATAATAATTGATTATATAACAATCCTCAGATTAATTTTAAGTTCTTCCCCCTTTCCCTTCAAATGTATTTTGTATTAAGTTGGACGTCACATTGACCATGATTTTCACTCCATGAGAAAAGTATTTTAAGAAAAAAAAAAAATATTATCTGCTCATTAGCACACATACTTTAAAAATCTAACATGTAAATAGAATGTAAAAAAAAAATGTTAGTAGAATTGAAAGAGCAAGTTTTTAGAAACAAGTTTTAAATTATTTTCTCCCCCCTCTCTTCTGCCTCTGAAATGCTATACTTAACTTGAAACAAACTAATCTAATATTCTAACACTACTTGTTACTCCACATTCACTCGCAATTATACACATATAAAATATCATTATGTATGTGCGTGTTTTATCCCATGATAACAAAATATTATTTAAAACCAAAATAATAATATATTAGTTAAAACTAAAATCATAATACCATAAAAAAAAAATTGTTTTGCACATTAATATTTTTCATAACTGTAAAATTAATAAACAAATAATTTTCATACATTCAAGATAATTTATGAAGCTCAAAGTTATTTTTAGTAAGACATTCTTGTTTTAATCGATCTGAATAGTCTTTAAAGGTTCTTTAAATAAAATATACCACTTTATTGCTAAAATGTTTCTTAAGACTGATATCATAAAGAAAATAGATATAAAAAGTCATATTACCGATCTTTTGTTTGTGGCGAATTTCCAAGGGTTCAAACTTATCTTGTATATTGTCTATATTTCTGCAGCTACCATTTCCGTTTTACTGGGAACAATCTCTTTCTTGAGGTGTATAACTATTTGATGATGATGACTCTATTGAGGTTATTTGCTTTAGTGGATAATTTGGAAATCATTATATTAATTTTTCTTCTCTTCCTGTCAAGCATGTGGATGACATACAGCAGTTGTTTTCACATTTGTAAATTTTCTTGAGTTTAAAATCAGTTGTGGTAACCATTAATTGGACTTGATGATTAATATTTATCAGTAGATTAATTCATCTTCTTTGAATGCAGGTGAATGCTTTCTTCCTTCTATTTAAAAACATCTTATTTCTCTGGTCAGTTGAAAGGTATAGAATATTATTTTAGACACATCTTTTCTTTCCTATGTGATGTGCAGCTTCCCCAGATGGCCCGGAACCGATGGGACATACATATAATTTTTCTAGCCAGACATTTCTTATATTTTCAGCATTCAATTGGATAGTTTAATAATCTGAATCATAAACAATAATCCTCATAATAATTCAAGACAGCTTTTTATATCCAATTTTTAGCTAACTTAACCAATCAGAGATAGCATCACTTGCTATTTTTGGACAAATTTGTTTTAATTAGATCTGTAATTTATTTTCAACTAAATTATTTTTCAACTGAAAAGTTTAATCCTTTTTCCAGACACTTTTGTTTAAAAAAAAAATAGACTCAATCCTTATTTCCTTTCTTTTCTTTTTTTTTTCTTTTAACATCCAGGTAACATTTCAAATCTTTGAGCTTCCTTCTTTAGATCTTGAGATAAGACAATTTCAAGATTAGAGTTCTCACCCATTATAAGCTCCCAAAGTGAAACAATCATTTACAAAAAAAAAAAAAAGATTGCTACAAAGATCGATATCTGATTAAACAGATTTCCTCTTTTAACAAAAAATTGTACAAAAAAAAATAATTTGACAGATTTAATCCTTCCTTTTCTTTCAATATTTAGGAAATGTAAATTTCTGTATGTAATGTACACACATCCTTCATTCTTTCAAATCATTCATAAACTAACATTAAATAATATAATTGCTAGCTTAGTAATTATAACCCAATTATTTAATTAAATCTGTAACTTTTAAATCCCACTTATAATTAAAGAAAAGCAAAATAAAAGTATAGAATAAGACATTAAAATTGATCAAGCATAGGTTAGTTTTAAAGAAAGTGAAAATGTTGAATATTTGAAATATAAAACAATTAAATAGTTTACACATACATTGCCTATACGTATGCATTATAACTTTGCTTTTTTAACAGAAAAACTAAATATTAAATAGTTTAAATGTGTGTATTACCTTTCTATCAACACACAAACAAATAAAGCATATAATTGTTGACCCATTCTCTGTCTAAAGTGTTTAAGATTTTGATCTGGTAGGGTTTGAACTTGGATGCCCTACAGCTTCTTTTATGGTTATATAAAATTGTGATGATGATTTTTGGTTTACCTTTTCTACATGCACATTACTATAAATTTATCTAGTGACTAAATTGTAATGGCACAATATATATATATATATATATATATATATATATATATATGATCAATAGATGGCGTTTTACCAAAACACTGAACAAGTGTATAATTTGTTTACATAAATAGCAAAAGAGTCAGAATTAACTATCTTTTTCATTTGCCCACTTTCAAATCAGCTGATTTCAAGCTAATTTTGCTATCATCAGTGAAAGATAGAGCTAGAAACTAGATCTAAAACACTGACTCCAAGTGTTTATGCAAAACGTTTCTATCAGTTTGAAAGCATGAATTTTTCAGAACAGTCAAAGTCTTCAAACTCAGCCTAACAAGCTAGATAGCTATATGGGTGTTTTGGTAAAACGCCATCTATTGATCATAAATACAAGTGATATAGCAAGTTACGTGATTCTAACTTGTTTTTGTTTTTCATAAATGTACCTTTAAAGGTTTTTGCAATGATATATATTGCAGATGCTTTGATTATGTTGTGAAACTGAACTGAGATCAGACCCATATAGCTATCTAGCTTTTTAGGCTGAGTTTGAAGACTTTGACCGGTCTGAAAAATTTATTCTTGCAAACTGATAGAAACGTTTTGCATAAACACTTGGAGTCAGTGTTTTAGATCTAGTTTCTAGCTCTATCTTTCACTGATGATAGCAAAATTAGCTTGAAATCAGCTGATTTGAAAGTGGGCAAATAAAAGAGATAGTTAATTCTGACTCTTTGGTCGTTTATGTAAACAAATTATACACTTGTTTGGTGTTTTGGTAAAGCGCCATCTATTGATCATAAATACAAGTGATATATCAAGTTACGTGATTCTAACTTGTTTTGTTTTTCATATATATATATTCTTTGCTATTGTCGAGTTAACTAATGAATTATGTAACCTTTTTGTATATATTTTATTAGTAATTTCTGTTAATTGTGCACATGATTCATTGGAGTATTTAACTCACAAATATAAATTTTAATATTTCTAAAATAACATAAACCAGGGACATTCATGAAGTAAATTTACTCTTAAAGATATATACATGCAATTGATAGGCATTAGCTTATTCACTTAATTTAGTCTTGCTTTGTTAAACAGCTATCTGCTATGGGCAGGATCAGAGTAAATTTAATGTATTTTTCTTTCTTTAAGAGTATACCTTCATTAAAAAGGTAATCAAGTCTACTAACCCACATAATGTAATGGACGTTGATTGCATGCATCTCATTCATAAATAATTTTCTTTTATCAGTTTTATCCACCAAGTGCAGGATTCCTTAAATTATAATTTACTGCAAGTTCATTTCCATTCATATAAATTTATTCTATCAATCAAGTGCAGGCTCATTTTAGCATTAATAAAAATAAACAAGTAAAACAGTTTCGTATCTTTTATTATCTGCTAGGTGCAGGATCTATTAAGGGACTTTCAATGATCAAATAAATAAATAAGTAAAGCAGTTCTGTATATTTTATTATCTGCTAAGTGTAGGATCTATTAAGGAACTTTCAATAATCAGACACGATTAATTTGCGGTCAAATGGTTATTTTAATTAATAACGAAGTTTTAATTATCTTCACAGAAAAGAAAAAGATTTATTTTTTGAAATACATACATACCATGGCCAACATGTGTTGTATTAAAGTATAAGATAATCTATTTCACATAAGACTGTAAAGTGTGTAAGCGAAGGTGAAGCTCAGACCATCCTATCCCGTTTAGTAAATTATTTAAAAATTATAAGTTTGGGTTTCAATTAATATTTTTTTGTGTGTTTCATATATTTTTTTGTTATTTGTAAAATTATAAAATGTAATAGTCAGCTTAATAAATACAAAAATATATTTTTTAAAAGTATAGCATTGTGCTGTGTGCTCAATAATTGTCGTATCATTCATCCTACTTTGTCAGCTAAGCAACAAACCACTTTCCCGAGATAGAGTACATTGAGCTAGTTTGGGATTAATCTTTATCAGGATCAAAAATAATTCATTAGAGTATCCATCCTTCTACAGTTTTTTTAAGAAAAATGTACTATCCCTTGTATAAATTATGCAGCCATATCCTTCTGGGGATGGAGCAATCTTTTTCCAGATGTGCCGCATAAAAGTCCCAACGAATTGAACCTATCAAAGGTATGAATGCATTAATTTATCCTTTGGATGCAATTTGATAAAATAATGAATTATGGTGTCTAATTAAATATCTAGAATAGTTACTCAGTTGCATAACATGCATTTCATGTTCAATGCATGTATACAGAAAGTGTAAATGACCGAGTAGGTAAATGACCGGTACAATATATAAGGTTGATTTGACAGAATATTAAAAATTACTCGTGATATATATATATATTGTAATGAGCACAGATGTCGTTACATTGTTTTTTATTATTAAACATAAAGTTAAAATAAAAAGTTCACATTTAAAAACTTTTTTTTTTGTTAGACATAAAAATTGAAAATCTTAAACTCGTATATATATATAAAATTGCACAGATGAAAAATTATTAAAATAAAACTTTATTAAAGAAAAAGTATTTTAAAACTAAATCTTAAAAAGATTTAGAAATAAAAATATATCTTTAATTTTGGAAAACACATTAAGTAATCAGAAAATGGAAATGATTATTTTAATTAGTAAAATAGCCTTGGGCATTTATATGTATAAACAGCGGTCAGATAGGAGAGAAAACAATGGAATCAGACCTCAACGAAAGGACCATCACATCGATGACGTAATGTCAATTCAATCCACAAAATTAATATAAAAGGACAAGTTTGAAAATTATTGATGGATTATTATTGAGAGATGTGACAGATATGTGTTAGTGTGGAGGTGAAGGAGAAGGGATCGAAAAGACACACTCTTCAATCCCTTCAGTTCTGCTAAGAAAGAAGGAGAAATGAACTATAGTTTTCTACATTGAGGACCAGTTAAAGCAAAAACCTCCGGATGGATAAATAAATCAGCCAACAGAATACCAATCTTAGGACGGCGTGGGGATTCACGTTCATGGCAAGCAACGGATAAAATTGGACGTTTTAAAAAATGATAAGAACTTTATATTCATTTGAACAATAAGAACTCTAAATTTTAAAACTTTTTCATAAATACTGCAATAGAATCCTATCTGACAAAACTAAAATATTTATTAATTAGTTATAATTTTATTTGATGTGTTTCTTTTGTAAAATCATTTCCATTTATTTATTTATTTATTTATTGTTCTTTAAGTTTTATCATGATTTTGTTTTTCGTTAAATTAATTATATAAATGTTAAACTTAAGTCGGGTGTAAATGGCTGTATAGATTTGTAAAGTTATATTAGGGGAGGGTAATCTTAGGTTATTTGTGTCATAGTTGAATTGGGTCAATGGATGGGATATATTGGTGTGATTAGTAGATGTAATATCAGATTCGCTACGGGCAGAATCGTTTCATATGCCACACTCACCCATTTGCCTATGGAAAAAATTATAAGGCGGAGAACGCAGTTCCTTTCTATGGAGTTTTTTTTTATTGCTCTTCTTGTCAGATAGATGTAATATTCCTATTTGACGAGAGGCAATTTCTTCTCTTAACTTTTTGGTGCTGCCGTATTTCATATTACATTGAATGCATTGATATATCAGATAAATTGACGCCAGTTTTGGCTGCGAACCTTTAGCCTAAGGTTAAATAGGGATAGAATGTTTTATTTTCAAATGCAAATTTATGTAGTCCATTTATACTCGACACTAAATAAAAATGCATTAAATTTAAGTTGTTTATAGATGCTTGCATGGATTGGTTATCGGTTAAGTATGTTTTGGGTTTTCATATTTGATCAAAATATATAGATATTCGATAAATAATGATACCTTATGGTGAGTATCTAAAATGTATTTATTCGGATGTCTTTTAAATTATTGGTGACAATGCAAGTATCTTATGGTGAATACTATTGGGTTACTTATAAATTTCCCTCTGCAATTGTCAGTATCAATGATTTTATATTTTGATCATTTAAGTTTATTTTGAAATGTTTTTAACCGTTATAATCTATGTAACTGATCTATATTCAACATTATTAAAACAAATTTTTATAATTCCATCTGTGCGAACTTAATTAAAATGTAAACTTATAATATAATAGAAATTAAAATGTAAATTAAAATCTAAAGTAAAGTTAAAAATAATGTTAAATGTTAAAATGTAAACTGATACTAAAACAATTTTCAATCTTATATATATGTGCATAAATAAATGTTTGTAGGCTAATTACTGGCAGTGGCTTATTTTATTCTTTTTTTATATACTCTTAGATTATATTATTTAATTTCTGCTATTCCACTGAGCTAGTGACATGGGCTAATGACCGGAACCAAAATATTTAAAAAAAAAAATTTTTTTTTTGACTTACATATCTGCCTACTTTATAAATTTTTCTAGGTTCAAATGCCTAGATGATGCCCTGTAGTGTAGTTTACGTTAAGTGATATCTCATCTGGATCGTTACAACTGGCCACCCAACTTGGGCCGATCTTTAATAAACTGCCAGGGCCCTGAGTAAATTTTTTTTTCAAAATGAAATATTTTTATCTGTTACATAAAGTCGTATACTTTGAATCTTATAAAAGCACTGCCAGAAGAAATTGTGCATATATATTAAACGTGAGAAAGTATAAATAATTTTAAACTGTATTTTGTTAAAAAGAAAGTCAAAAGGTTGCAATTGATATGTTTTTTTTTGTTAATATAAATTATGCTTTAATGTGTATAGGAGCACACAGCCACGTAAGTTTATGATGGTAAATGTGGTACCTTACGGAGAGTAATTTTGGGAATTTACTTCAGTGTAATCCTATATAAGCATTTCAATAAATCATAAATAAGTCGGTGGTATTTATAATTGTGCTGCAAATATACACACATAAACCCATTATCTTTCAAAATATATTTACTTCAATGCAACCTTTCTAAATAATTTAAATAATTTGCTTGTCATGCCATGAGTAAAAATAAAATGTATAAAATAAAATATAATTCTCGGGGGGAGGAGGTGTAAACGTAAATGGCCCTTGAAAAACGATAGCCAACATTTTTTTTCTTGTATATTGTATAGTCTTTTGTAAATGTACTAACCGGATGTTTTTGTAAATGTCTTCGAAAATCATGTACCGTAACTACTAACCCTATGTAAAATATTTTTTTTGATCATTTTTTTAAAGCAATTTTACTGATATGTAACAAGCACAGACGTCGTTACATTGTTTTTTATTATTAAACATAAAGTTAAAATAAAAAGTTCGCATTTAAAAACTTCTTTTTTTTTTGTTAGACATAAAAATTGAAAATCTTAAACTCGTATATATATATATAAAATAAAATCGCACAGATGAAAAATTATTAAAATAAAACTTTATTAAAGAAAAAGTATTTTAAAACTAAATCTTAAAAAGATTTAGAGATAAAAATATATCTTTAATTTTGGAAAACACATTAAGTAATCAGAAAATGGAAATGATTATTTTAATTAGTAAACTAGCCTTGGGCATTTATATGTATAAACAGCGGTCAGATAGGAGAGAAAAACAATGGAATCGGACCTCAGCGAAAGGACCATCACATCGATGACGTAATGTCAATTCAATCCACAAAATTAATATAAAAGGACAAGTTTGAAAATTATTGATTGATTATTATTGAGAGATGTGACAGATATGTGTTAGTGTGGAGGTGAAGGAGAAGGGATTGAAAAGACGCACTCTTCAATCCCTTCAGTTCTGCTAAGAAAGAAGGAGAAATGAACTATCATTTTCTACATTGAGGACCAGTTAAAGCAAAAACCTCCGGATGGATAAATAAATCGGCCAACAGAATACCAATCTTAGGACAGCGTGGGAATTCATGTTCATGGCAAGCAATGGATAAAATTGGACGTTTTAGAAAATTGTAAGAACTTTATATTCATTTGAACAATAAGAACACTAAATTTTAAAACTTTTTGGTAAATACTGCAATAGAATCCTATCTGACCAAACTAAAATATTTATTAATTAGTTATAATTTTATTTGATGTGTTTCTTTTGTAAAATCATTTCCATTTATTTATTTATTTTTTGTTCTTTAAGTTTTATCATGATTTTTGTTTTTCGTTAAATTAATTATATAAATGTTAAACTTAAGTCAGGCATGAATGGCTGTATAGATTTGTAAAGTTATATTAGGGGAGGGTAATCTTAGGTTATTTGTGTCGTAGTTGAATTGGGTCAATGGATGGGATATATTGGTGTGATTAGTAGATGTAATATCAGATTCACTATGGGCAGAATCATTTCATACGCCGCACTCACCCGTTTGCCTATGGAAGAAATTATAAGACGGAGAATGCAGTTCCTTTCTATGGAGTTTTTTTTTATTGCTCTTCTTGTCAGATAGATGTAATATTCCTATTTGACGAGAGGCAATTTCTTCTTTTAACTTTTTGGTGCTGCCATATTTCGTATTACATTGAATGCCTCGATATATCAGATAAATTGACGCCAGTTTTGGCTGCGAACCTTTAGCCTAAGGTTAAATAGGGATAGAATGTTTTATTTTCAAATGCAAATCTATGTAGTCTATTCATACTCGACACTAAATAAAAATGCATTAAATTTAAGTTGTTTATAGACGCTTGCATGGATTGGTTATCGGTTAAGTATGTTTTGGGTTTTCATATTTGATCAAAATATATAGACATTCGATAAATAATGATACCTTACGGTGAGTATCTAAAATGTATTTATTCGGATGTCTTTTAAGTTATTGGTGACAATGCAAGTATCTTATGGTGAATACTATTGGGTTACTTATAAATTTCCCTCTGCAATTGTCAGTATCAATGATTTTATATTTTGATCGTTTATGTTTATTTTGAAATGTTTTTAACCGTTGTAATCTATGTAACCGATCTATACTCAACATTATTAAAACAAATTTTTATAATTCCATCTGTGCGAACTTAATTAAAATGTAAACTTATAATATAATAGAAATTAAAATGTAAATTAAAATCTAAAGTAAAGTTAAAAATAATGTTAAATGTTAAAATGTAAACTGATACTAAAACAATTTTCAATCTTATATATATGTGCATAAATAAATGTTTGTATGCTAATTACTGGCAGTGGCTTATTTTATTCTTTTTTTATATACTCTTAGATTATATTATTTAATCTCTGCTATTCCACTGAGCTAGTGACATGGGCTAATGACCGGAACCAAAATATTAAAAAAAAAAAAAATTTTTTTTGACTTACGTATCTGCCTACTTTATAAATTTTTCTAGGTTCAAATGCCTAGATGGCGCCCTGTAGTGCAGATACGTTAAAGTCAATCTCCGGATCGTTACAATATATATATACAATTAATTTATCATTTAGAAAAAGACCTATTTTTTCCGAAATCTAGATGGTTCTTAAACACAAATGACATCATAACAAGCAAATATTATCAATACAAAAAATCTTCAATATTTTTTAATGCAACTAATTTATTTAATAAAGTTGTCTTGTCAACTGGTATTGATAAACTTGGGATGTTATTATGTGATTCACATTGAATACCTACCTAGCCTTTGAGCATTGTTAGATTTATTATATAATTAATATATAACTAAATATAAATCTGATTTTTATTTATTTATTTTGTGAAATTAACAAATTTGAATATAACCAAAACCATTTATAAAAAAGATTTCCAAAGAATTACAAAGGTCGTTAACATTTATAGGTATCCTTAAAGAAATCCTTGGTATTCTTGCTATATATAAACTGGCTTCGTAACTTTCAGAAGCAGTGTTATATATTTAATACTACATATTTGATAAGTTTCTAATTTATTTATCAGTTTATTAAAATCATTACTATTATATACATGTACACATTCGCCTATATTTACATAACCCTAATATAAAGAAAAGTCTTGTTTGCATAAAGTTGTTAAGGATTTCTAGCATGTTTTTTCACTAGTGAACTTTTAAAAGTATATACAAATTCCAAAATTAGTAAATCTGAACATTGGATGTTTCTCTCACTGAAATTTGAAGTAATGAAAGAATCAGGAGCGATTTCTATATTTATGGAGGAATATTATAATACCATTTAAAATGTTTTCTATCATCCTACGTTGAATAAGTGAGACTCCTATACTGTCAGAGATTCAATAATCATTATGTGACTGCTTCATTTCATGATGAACATTTCAAGTTGGTAAGACATGTCTTTATCTGTTATCACATGGAAACAATGAAGAGTAGTGGTCTTCCTAAATAAATATATTCTAAATGACTTTATGCATGGCTTTCATTAGTGGTGGATAATATTTATATTATAAATATTACTACAAAGGTAAAGTAAAAAGACATTTTAAAGTATGCTCAAATATGGATTGCAATGGAGAGTCCCAATTGGACACACTTCTTAATTGTCTCAGAAAACAATACTATTGTGAAACTAGTTAAAGATGTTATACAATATTTAATAAACAATTACCCCAGCATGTATTTTGTACTTCAGAATATAAATGTTTTACAAAATGCTATGTATATTAGTACCAACAGTTACAGCAAGGATTTTCTTCTTGATTTTATTTTGTTTCTGAAAATCAGCTGAATTATTTCTCCTGTAAATAGATTCTAAAAAGTTTATAACTTTACGTTTTGCTTATAATTACATAATGTAATTTGAATTACAATGTTCAATATAACATCATAAAGTTTGCAAAAACTATTAATATTTACTAAGGCAATAAACCTTTAAGTGTGTGTGATGTGATGTGATGTATTATGGCTTGAAAATGCGAAGGTAGAGACCTCTACAGGTCTTAACCACAAGCTTACACTTTAAGAGAAGATGTAGAATTATTATTGGGAGATATTAATTTAAGTGTGGTGAATAGATACAGTTCTTTTGGGAATTATTTCAAGTAATCAGAAAAATTATTTGGACGAATGGAAGAAAAAAAAAGATAAATGAAGTAAAGAAAAGAAAGGCATTGATAAAGAAATTAACAGTATTTTCATATAATAAATATGATGTAGCTAGAATTATATGGAAAGAAGTTGCAGCAGCAGGATTAACATATGGTAATGATGCATTATATGCTAGTAATTGGGTATTAAATTACTTATAAAAAGTTCAAAGGGAAGTAGGAAGACATGCATTGGATACAGATGTATGGACTGCAAGGGAGGCAATTCAAGGAGAAATGGGATAGTCAAGTTTTTATATGAGAGATGCAAAAAGTAAAATGAAAATGTTTGGTAGATTGCAGTTTATGATAATAAAAGAATAGCCAAAATAGTATTTAATTGGGTTATGAGTAAAGGGCAGGCAGCAAAATGGGTGAGACAGGTAATAAGATATGCAAAAGATTTAGATAAAGAATTTATATCAGTATAATTGTACAAAAGATGGGATGATTTTGTTAGGAGGATTGTTGAGTGTTATAGTGGTAAGGAATGCGATAAAAGAATAGATTTATTAATAAATAATAGAGAGTTAGAGAGATGGAGAACTAGTATGGAGAGTAAAAAAGTTTAAATATATATAGAAATAAACAGAATATTATGTGCAAGTTAATATATAATAGTTAGGAAAGTAATCTGTTGTTTAAGGCTCGAAAAGGATCTTTAGCAACAATAGAATATACATGTAAATGGAAAAAATATGGGTGATTTCGTTTGTAAATTATGTAAGGAAGGAGTAGAATGTATTAGACATTCGTTAATTGAATGTAAATGCTTCAAAACAGAAAGGACACATATAATGAAGTTATGAAAAAATAAGTATGAAAAAAGTGATTATACAGAAATTAGATTATTGGTTTTTATGCTGGGTTTGGAAAAATATAAGCGGGATTTGGATATAAAGGCTATAGAGTTGACAAAGCTTATGTTGTGGAAATGGAATGAAGCAAAATATGGGAAAACTTAGACTGGGGAATGTAAAATTAAATTGCTAACAAGGCTACAGTACATCACATCACATCGCACATGCTTAAAGGTTTATTGCCTTAGTAAATATTACTTACCTAATCAATGTGTGTTAAATAAATTTATAAAAACTATTAACTAATTCAAGATCATCAGTTACAAGGTAAAACTTAGTCTTTTCTTATTAAATACAAAGTTATCATTTCTAATGATTTAACGTTTTATTTCATTGGTAGGTTCTTCTCTGAGAGAATACTTGTTTTTTTCTTGAACCTGCTTATTCTACTATTCATTTAAAATTATTTTTCAATATAATGTTTCTCCTCGTTGTCTTGATTTATCTCATTACACTTTTTATCTCTTCCTCTCAAACCTCCTAACTACCCATTATTTAGTTTATGTATACTTTTTCCAACTTCATTATTTAATTTTTTTCCATTATTTTTACGTTACTTTGCTCACATCGAATTGTTTATCTTAGACGTTATTTTTAATAGTCCATTATTTTTGTAAGTTTTATTAAATGTTTGTAATACTTCTTGACTTAAAATTTTAACTGGAAGATCTTTGTGATAAATGCCACTACCTGCCTTAACTAGAAATTAATTATCCACACAACAGCAATTACGAATTTTACATATACGTATCGGAGGACCAATAAACAAACTTTGGACTTTTTTAGGTATTTGTACATATAACTTCTATTAAGTATTTAATAAAGTAAGAATGAAAGTCCATTTTTTTTAATAATCTTGGATTGATTAATGACTTTAGCTGATGGATATCCCATTGTGAAATTACTTTCATCCCGCATCAAGACATTAATGGTATTTTTCACTTTTCATTTTGATCATTTATCAGATTCATTGTTAATTCAATGAAAAAAGTAAAAATGTATCATTGTTTAATAAACATTCTCCAGTCCATGGGTTTTCTCTGCACAACATTCAAATAATCATTTTTGTTAAGTCCATCTCACGTGTGATGGGCGTCATATAAAAATATAAACGCTTTTCATAAACCGCCATTCCCATAATGCTTTTGAATTTTAAAACTGATAAAACAAATTTCCTGAATATATGAATTTTATCATTTGAAACAACTTAAATTCTAAACGTTTTAACTAATTAATGACTTTAATATAAAATAGCAAAAGTGAAATTTGTACAAAGTAATAATTATAATAATTCATTATTAGCATTCTCAAATTTAAGTTGATTATCCGTATCTAAATGGAATAGAGGGCAAAGCTGAAAACATGTAGCATAATATCTCACATTCGATTCACAAGCGGTGAGAATTAGACAATTCTATAATACTTCAACTAAAAAATCCCTTTAAAAAGCAATTTACTTAGCAGAATTGATATTTAAAAATAATTAAATAAATATTTTTAAGGCTTTTGAAAGGTCTAAAGCAATTTAGTGCGTATTCGAAATATTTTTACAAACTAAATATTATAAACTCAAATATCATTAACTATGCTTTAAAACTTTGAAATAAAAAGATAATAAATT
This sequence comes from Epiperipatus broadwayi, assembly GCA_028023455.1. Classification (NCBI taxonomy): domain Eukaryota; kingdom Metazoa; phylum Onychophora; class Udeonychophora; order Euonychophora; family Peripatidae; genus Epiperipatus; species Epiperipatus broadwayi. Next base: position 230,443 of record JAQFVV010012748.1, on the reverse strand, counting down.
TTGACATTCCGAATAATCATGTAATATTTAGGTTACATACTTTGTCATTAGAGGGCGTATTTCTTCTTGGATATATAGACGTTTGGCTGCAGAAAGGAGTTTGCTATTAACTGAGAGGAGACCCTTTGATTCCTCTTGGAGGCCTTAAAGGAACCGAGCAGTGCAAATTCCTAATGTCCACTCCATACGTTCTTGTCGTTGCAGCTGTTATTACTATGTGATTATTCATATAGTATACGAACATGGATGGGCTGCTCACCAACACGCATTAGCCAGCGTGGTGAGTTTATTGGCTTTTTACCTCTGAGTTTAAGATCAAGAAACACCATGGTCTTTCTTCTCAGTGTCTGATAAGGCAGAATGAATGTTTGTGTAAATGATAAATATTTTTCCAATACATATATACAATTATGACAGACAAAAATAAAGCATGGCCCTTATTCCCAGGAGGCTGTAAAGTCACCAACCAAGGCAGCGGTTGGTGGCCGAAGGCGGGGGGTGCTAAGAATCCCCTGATTGCGGACCCAGGCTGCCATTTGATGACTTTTTATTTAGGTACTTACAACTGCAGATCACTTTCAAGTGAAGGAAGATTGCAAGAATTAGAAGAAGAACTGTCTTATATTAAATGGGACATTATTGGACTTTGTGAAGTTAGAAGAAAAGGTGAAGAAACAATTGATTTAAAAAGTGGACATATACTCTATTATAAAGGCACACATATTAGAAATACAAATGGAGTAGGATTCATTATAAATAAAAAGTGGAAGAACAATATTGTGGAGATTGATGGTGTATCGGACAGAGTGGCAAGATTAGTTATACAACTTAATAGCAGATACCAAATGCAGATAATTCAGGTTTATGCCCCAACAAGTTCTCATAGTGATGAAGTAGTAGAAGATTTTTATATGGATGTACAAAAGGCTTTTGATCAGAGTAAACAACATTTTAAAATTGTTATGGGAGACTTTAATGCTAGAATTGGTAGACAAATAAAAGATGAAATTGCTGTAGGTAATTTTGGTTATGGTAATAGAAATGAGAGAGGACATAGACTTGTGGAGTTTGCAGAAAAAGAAAAACTTTATATTATTAATTCTTTTTTTGAGAAAAATATTAAAAGGAAATGGACATGGAAGCATCCAAATGAAGGTACAGCAGAATTGGATTATATTTTGACTAACAGGAAATACATATTTTAAGATTGTAATGTTCTTAATAAATTTAACACAGGAAGTGATCATCGATTAGTAAGGTGTAAGTTACGTGTTAATGTAAAACTAGAGAGACAAAAATTATTAAGAAAAACAATATTTACAGTTGATATTCCTAATCTTCAGAAATTTCTAATGAATTTAAATTAGAACTTACCAATAGGTTTCAAGTGTTAGGAGATTTTGAACATGATTCAGATTTGAGTGAAATTAATATGAAAATAACTGATACACTTTTAAAAACTGCAACAAAGATAGCTGGTAGAAAAAAGCAGCAATTAACTAATAAAATTTCTACTGAGACTAGAGAATTTATGAGAAAAGAAAAAAATATGAAGATATATAAAAATGATGTATTAAAAAGAATTGAATATCTCGAATTTTGTAAAATGCTACGAAAAAGAGTTGAAAATGATATAAGAAAGTATAACTGTAAAATAGCAAGGAAAGCTGTAGAAGAAAATAAAAGTCTCAAGAATGTTAAACAACATTTTGGTATTGGTAGGAAATTTATATCTCCAATTAGAAAAAAAGATGGAATTATTACTAAAAAGAGAGATGACATCATGAAATGGATAGAAGATTTTTATCAAGAATTATATAGTAATAAAGAACAAGTACCTCCTATATCTATTACATCTTCCGAATTGCCCAGAATTTTAAATGAAAAAGTGAGACATGCAATTAAATGTATAAAGAAAGGAAAGGCTCCAGGAAATGATGGAATTATAATTGATATATTAAAAGAAGCAGGTGAAGAAATAGAAACAATTTTAGCAAAGTTATATACCAAATGTTTAAATGATAAAGATGTACCGGAAGATTGGAAGAATGCAGTAATAATATTAATATTTAAAAAAGGTGATAAAGAAGATATTAGAAATTACAGACCTATCAGCCTTTTATCAGTTTTATATAAAAATTTTTACCAAGATAACTACATTTTGTAAATTTAATATTATATATATATATGGAACTACAGACAGTATTGGACATATATTAAAACGCTATAATATAGATACAGCATTTTCTACTCATCAAAAGATCAGCAATATAATAATCAAGCCTAAGGATTCAATCTCTCTTGAATCTCATGGTATTTATCAAATCTCATGTAAAAATTGTAAAGCTTCTTACATAGGTATGAGTAATCATCGCATCAGTGTTAGGAGAGATGAGCATGCTAATGCAGTTAAACAACACTCATCATCTGCAGCACTCTCACTCCATACTATAGATTCAGGTCATAAAATTGATTTTTCTAGTACCAAGATAATATCCAGATGTGATAATTTCTATCAGTGCAAAATTAGAGAAGCCATTGAGATACTTAAAAGGCCAGATTGTATCAATAAGCGAGATGATACATGCAAACTTCCTCCTATTTGGAAAGATTTTTTTAAAATGCATTCTTAATTTAACATTTTTGCTATTGGTGGAACTTTAATGTTTATTCAAATCAGTGATTGTAGCGCCTCTACAACTGTCTTTCTACCATTTATCACCCAATTGATGACTTGTGTGACCAAGTCAAAACATTGGAATATCAATAATTATTTTTTAACACAGATGAACCCGCAAAATATGTCTTTTATATATATATATTATTAAATTCATTATAATATTATTCATTGCTCTTTTATTACCAATAATTAAAATATCATCAACATTTCTAGAAGAATGTAATATTTCTTGACTAATTACCATTTTATACTTACATTTTAAATCCATTTATAAATATTAAAAATAAATATTTAGAAATGTATTTACATGCATTTGTATTTACATGAATCTGTGATTATTAAAGCACATATATAATCTAGACCAAACATAATAGTTGGCACAGTAGTTTACTCTTGCTCTAAGTGGCTGGACATAGTAGTAGCATTCTTACTCCAGTCCACATTATTTAGTACACATGACATACCTGAAACTACAATTTCAAACAGTGAAAGAACATTAACATTGACAGCTTTCAAAAATTTTTTAATCAATATTAGCATAGGGCCCTGCACTTGAAGGGGCCCCGCATCACCACCAAAATTAACAAAAAGTTATTTTTTTGAAATATTGAATTTATTTTATTTAAATATTTAATATATAGAGGGCCCCGCAAAAAAAATTAAATCAGGTCCCACCCTTATTGGATCCGGCCCTGCATTGGATGAATGTTCAGCCCATCATTCCACCCTGTAAGCAATGATCAGGTTAAGAATCTGGTTCAAGAGAAAAAAGAATGCCAACAAAGGTGAACTCGGGAAGGTAGAACACCCACATTTCCAGAATTCTCTTATCTCAGCACTCTCTTCTGAGCTCAATATACAGCTGAACTATTATTTAATTAAGATCTGAGAATCAATGTAACAGCTCTCAGTCCTAGTTCTACTAATGATATAAATGAAAATAATAATATTAAAAGTTATATGTTTAATGTCTGGTAGAACCACCAAATAAATTCCAGTAGTGGTGATCAAATTTAATGGGCTACAAACAATTGTGATTAAAACTACTGATGGACAACAATATCATTGTAGAAATCAATTAAGATTAAATTACATTTGTCCAGCCATCAGCAAAGCCTATCAGATAACAAAGAGTTGCAAGCAAACAGTTATGGATCATCAGCCAGGTGAAATGGACCTACAGTTCCAAGATCTTCAAATGAGGACAGTGAACTGGCTGATGAGATTCCCAAGCCAGGTGAATCTACAAAGTGAATAAGATACCTACCAATGCACCTGCATGATTACATTATCTATGGCTAATTTTAGCCTTGCCTTCAAATAATTTACTAGTCCAGATTCCCTCTTATCTATATCAGACTAAGCATTTATCACCATGAATCTAGGTGTATACAGATAAATAGAGCACGACTAGAACAGGCCATTAGATGATGATATGCATAAAAAATGAATGTTTTAATTAGGGATGGAGACCTGACAATAAATAGTCAATTGTTTAAATGAGGTTTAGAGAACCCACATCAAACCTGAACAGCAGTATACACACTCATTGCAGACCTACTGTCACAGAGCTGAAAGACAGACTATCTATTCTGCAGATAGTGGAAGTTAAGCTAAATTGTAGATGTGGTGAGGTAAGTCCACATTCAGGACTGGAAACTTTTAAAACCAAACACTAGCATAAGATAACCTGTCACAGTATAGCTGTAAGTGTCACCATATCTGATACACTTGTAAGCAATAGGAAACGTAATGGGAATTGCAGTCCCTTCTTCCACAGTTTACCTCAGAACTATGAGCTATACTTTGAAAAACAGTTGGAGGAAGAATATAGCATTGTAAAATATATTGCCAATATCAGTGTATATTTGCTTTCATATTTGCGAATAAATATGTTAGAAACGTATTTACACATTTTTGTGATTATATGCGTCTGTGATTATTAAATCATGTATATAATTAACACTAAACATAACACTGACCTACAATAATATTTATTAAATGTATTGTTAGGGCATAATCCTTTGTATTTAAGACGTTTAGATATCGCATTATACATATTTCTTTGAGTGTATGAGAAGAAGTGTTTTTACACACACTTCTGTTTTATATCAGTTATCTTTTGCATTTTATACTCAGTACTAAGTTTAACCGTTACTTCTGAAGTAAACATATATTTCTACATAATAAATAAACTTATAAAAAAGCCAAAACAAAAGAATTATTGAAGAATATTTATTGTGAAATGCATCTAAATCAATTTTTTAAACGAAAACAAACAATAAAAAGAAATAAATATGTTTATTGTATTTATCTGAATGTTATAAATTTTAGAATAAAAATATTATTTTTCAATACATTTAAAAGTAATTATTTTAAAGTAAGCATGGCGAAATTTTTTATTGATAATTCCACAAATAATTGGATTTAATGCTGAATGCGAAGTACTCATTAACGCACACATTTTAACTAGTGTTTTAGGAATATTAAATAAATTTATTAACATAAAAATTATACCAGATGGAATTAACGATATAATCATAACTAAAAGAATAACAAACAATGTTTTGGTTACTCGGACATTTTCTGTAAATCTTTTCCGTACGGAATCAGATGGATTCATAGTTTTCAAATTTTGTTATGATGATTTTATAAGTTTAAATATTTTATAATAGGATATACCAATCACTGGAAAAGTACTACAAAATAATATAATGACATAACATAAATTAAATGTAATTCCATTGGTGTCGAAAGTAATCAAACATTCTCTCAATAATTTATGAAAATTAAAAGTAAATAAATTGGAAAATATTATAAAGACACTTAATGATATAGCTACAATCCAAGTCAACAATAGCATTACGAATGTATTTTTTTTGGTATATATTTTGTTGTAAATGTGTGAACTTTTACATAGCTATGTGAGTTGAGGCAATTAAGGACATGAATGCTCCTGATAATAAAATGGCACTCGATGTTTGACAGCCACTTTTTAAGTCAATATGAAACACAGTACTATAAAAATAATGTGGACCAGATACACCAGCAATCAATATATCAGCTATTGATAAATTTACAATAAATATATTTGAAATAGTTCTTAATTTTGAAAATGTTAGTATTGACAGAATTAGAATTAAACTACCAAAAACACATACTACCTGTATAATAAATGTTATTGAAAGATCAATGTAGTCAAATAAATCTAAACCAGTTGTATTGCGGAGTAAAACAGTCAAATCATTGATCATAACATCTGCCATACTGCATAATAAAACAAAATAAAAAAAATTAGAATGAATATTAATAAATTTGTATCATTCTTAAAAAATAATTTGATTCCATTTATGGTTTAAATCTGATTCAATATAAATATGTGTAATGTATGCTTTATATAAGGGATACCCCAAAACCTGAAATCATTGATTGGAGAGCAAAAACAGTGTAGTGCATAATTCTGCCATTAGATGTCTCTTGAAGGACATTCTTGTGCACAGAAAGTTGAAAGATATGAAAGTTATAGCTCAATAGAAGCAAAATGGTGGGTAAAGAGATGGGGATTAAATTTAGTGAAGAAAAATCAAATGCAATGATGATAAATATTGGTGAAAGAGAAGAGAAGGAATTTTTATTGGGGGGTGTAAATTTAAATGTGGTGAATAGGCATTGCTGTTTGGGAATTGGATGTAACTATTTGGAGATCATCTTAGAGAAATTGCTTGGGTGAATGGGAGAAAACATTTATACATAAAACAAATAAGGTAAAGGGACTAGTAGCAAATTAACAGTTGTTTTCATATAATAAATATGATATAGCATTGGTTATGAGCACAGTAGCAGGGTTAACTTACAGTAATGATATGTTATGTGTTAATAAAGAATTAGAAAATATACAAATGGTAGCAGGAAGTCATGCATTAGATGCAGTTGTGTGGATGACAAAGGAGGCAATTCAAGAAGAAATGAGATGATCAAGTTTTCATATGAGAGATGCAAAAGTCAACATGAAACTGTTCAATAGATAGAAATTTATAGATAATAAAAGAAGGGTCAATATGTTATTTAATTGGATTATGAGTAAAAGACAGGCAACAAGATTCATGAGAAAGGTAGTATGGTATGCAGAAGATTATAATAAAGAATTTATGTCAGTGTACTTATACAAAAGGTGGGGTTATTGTCTTAGGAGAATTGTTGGATGTTATAGTAACAAAGAAATGCATAGAAAAGATAGATGCATTAATAAAAAATAAGGAGGAAATATTGCCAAGATATCCTGTTAAAAAATATCGTCATTTGACTGACAGTATTTAAACAAAATCTTTTGATATTACAAATAAACTACCAAAGTTTCTTTTGAAATTAAATGATTTTACATAAATCACCTTATTTAACAGTTTATTTAAATGGAGAGTTAACACTAGCTAATTCTTCAAATAAAAAAACCCTAAACACTTTTGGGCATTATAAAATTGATATGCTTTACATTATATTAATCAATAGTTCAGTTACATATAATTTCTCTTTATTTATTTATTCTAAAATAAAACATTATAAAAATTAGTAACCAGGATTAATGGACTGATCTGCTAATACTTCATATTATCAGCTAAATAACATTAAGCAATGGCTGGTATATCCATAATAAATCTCAAATTGCAAATAAATACTCTACTATTGCTTAGAATTTTTATCTAATAAATAACTAAATGAATGAGTGAATTGTATGGGTCACTCACCAGAAGTCATTTGCATACACAAAATTAAAAAATTACTGTCCACATAGTATAAATTATACTAAAATGTTAAAATTAAATGAATTACATATCCATCAGTGAAAGTTCTACATGAATACAACAATTACCTAGCATGAGTCTATTGCACTTATGGGCCATATGCTAACAATTTAAACATTTAAAATTACTACCTGTTGTTGTTTGGTTTGTGGATGATTATAGTATCATAATAGCACAAAACAGACATTGTTACACTTTAATTACTACAACAACCCAGTGCAATCTGAAGAAATTAACTCGTTCAAACTAGCTTATCTTGTCATCACTTATCAAAAATACAAAACAATCTTAGCTATTATGGTGGAAAAATAGCTTTAAACACATCACAAGTGATAAACCAAACATAGGCTCCACAGAGCAATCTATCATAAATCAATGAGTACATCATAAGAATGGTGGCTTCCAAATACCAATAACTGTGTCCAAAAAAAGATGCCTGGACTTTAGTCACAGCGCATCAGGAAAAACATGGAAAGACATACTGATAAATATATAATCCTCTCCAGAGATCTAGGTACATTTGGCTGTGTGATAATAATCTCTAGAAATAAGCACTATCAACTCATGGAACAGCATGTAATAAAGATGTGGAACTTATCCACTCAATCAAGCACAATAATAAATATAATCAGTAGAGCCTGACAGTATGAGGCCAAGCAATACTATAACTAGTAATGGCAAGATACAAACATCGCTATAACTAACTAATCATATTTAAAATTTTAATCCTAATAAATAATAAACAATGTCTGAACCAACAAATGCAATTTGAGTCGAATGACCATAAAAAATTAATAAAGAAAATTAATAGCATATGAAATTCATGGCACAAAGTAACAATTCATGTGTCTGGGATACCAAATACCAAAATTATGGTAACTAATGGACATGAATAATAATATGAATAAAAGTGTGAGAATAATAATTCTCAGTGCATAAAAATATTAACGGCTATAATTACCATTGCATTTATGCAAAAATCTAAAAGAAAAACTTCTAATAATTACTTTGGCTGTTTTGCACATAACTGAATACAATACAATACCTTTAGAATAACTTTTGTGAGAGAGGAAAATTTCCATTTACTCAAAATAAATAGAGTATAGTTTAGCTTACCAATCACTTACCAAAATATATAAGAAATATTGCCTGATAATGTGTAGAATATCTACACATTCTGTTAAAACCCACTGAAAATTAAAATTACATAACTTAATTATCTGGTATGCTTGTAATACTAAATAATATTACACAAACTGTAACAAAATTTCGAAGAAAATACTGCATAAAATATTTTTATCAATATAAAGCAAAACCTTAGTTCACAAGCAATCTTTCTTCACACTGAGCTGTCAGTTAAGCATATATAGTACTAATTTGAAGGGAAAACGTTCTGCAAAGCTTCTAGTCACATTTTACTATTTTATATACGGCAAAATAATTTCCAGACGACATATATACAACAGTTCTTACATCTAATTTAGTTATAAATTCAAGTGCATTTCTAAAATATAAGAAAGAGAAAATAAATGAACATAAGCCCATAATGAGCCATGACTATGGAAATGTCAATGTTGTAATAAAATAACACTTTCAGCTGATAGAATAATTTTGGGATCCCACAGGTTTATTTAGTTAATACTGTAGCTTTATTTATACTCTTCCAAGAAACATATTTTAAGCATTTACAAATTTACTTGTGTAAAATAATGAGACATTTCCAGGTTATAACTTAATCTATTTCCGTATTATCATTCATAAAGCATTTTGTGTGCAGAGAATAATTCAGCATATCAGAGCATCTTTAGAAATATATCTACTAACTTCATGGCATAAATTGATGAATTATTATTTTACATTTTCTTTTAATAGCAAATTATATTTCATCAAAAATTTGAATTGAAGAATTCCAGCTTAGTAAAACATTTAAAATTATTCCATATACTCGAGTTTGTTTCCTTTTTTATATACGGAGAACTACTTTTAAAGCAGGTACATTATTTAAACATTTAAAAAAAGTATTCTTTAAAACAGTTCCAGTGACAATTAATAATTTTGGTTATTATACAGGTGAATTAATATAATGCATTTTAAACTTTAAATATACAGCTTAATTAGCCTAAGCATTTCAATTTTCATCTTTTCAAACTTCTGTTTATAAAATAATTAATTAAAATAAAAACTGGAAAATTGTTCTGCCTAATTTCTGTATTATTCGCAAACGAATATAATAATTGTTTTTTATTAAAACATATTCCAAAGTTAATTCTATTTAATTGACTTATAATAAAGATAAAATCACTCCATAGCATTTTTATAACAATAGGTGAGGGCTACCTGAAGTCTACTCGAAGTTCATTGAAGACTTGATCATAATTGAGTTTAAGTTAAACACTTTACGAAAAATAATATATATATATATATATATATACAATTTTAACTTGTGCCAGAGAGAATCAGAACATCAGAGAGAATTCTTCAAGTCAGAACAGAACATGAATAGCAACTATAAAAAAACCCAGACTCTCTCTTTTATAGTATTTTTTTATTATTATATTTTTAGCTGTTAATTTCATATAAATACCCAATAAGCAAAGACTTGTTTTTTTACCATTCATTTTATTTTAAACTCCATCATAAAGATAAGTCAATCAATAAATGACTTAATTCTAACCTTGTTATTTCAAAATGACACATGATTTAATGAACTTAATTTGGATGACAGTTAATAAAGTTTTCTTATAAAAATATTATATAAAAATATAACATTATTCATTCATTTATTGATTGAACTATCTTAGGATATTTATTTACTAAAGTTTAAATAATAACTATTTATAATCATTTATTTATTTATACTTTTAATGAGTTTGAATAACTCGAAAATAAAACTACTTAATTATAAAATACATTCCATTTGCTCATACAGACACACACACAGACAGAAACAAAGGAATGATGTTTCAAACTTTAACCTAACTTATGAAATGGTTTTTAAATAACTAATTGTAATTTATTATAATTACCAAATATTTAAAGTTATTAAATATTAGCTGTATTATAACATTAAAAATCTAATTCTTGTTTTCAATATTTTAAAATTCACAAAAGATGACTTTAAATTAATTTTACATTTCCTACTCTCTTCTCTCTTATAGACTTAATTATTACGCCATTAAATATTATTTTCTACCACACATTTTGATATAATACTATCATTTTAATAAATACTACAATTATTAAAGGAAATACAAACTATTTTGCTTATGTTTATAAAAATATGTCTAGTTTGCATACAGGCTATACTAAAAGTGTTATATACAAGAAAATTATTGTTTCTATCATATTTTACTTATTAGTTAGCTATTTTTTTAAAAAATCAAGTAAATATAAAAACTTGCTATTCTAAGTTAAGCGATGGGAGCAAGTGTAGAAACACTCGGTCTATATATATATATATATATATATATATATATATATATATATATATATATATATTATTACAAAATGTATATAGCTTGGTATTGGTATAACTAGTTTAGTAATTTCTCAATATTCTTCCAGATGACTTGATTATCAAGGCTGACATTTAGTATGCATGACCCTTGTATTCAAACTTATTGAACAGATGGATTATATAATTCAAATTTTTAATTATTGTACAATTTTATTATTTCCCTTTTTTGTTCTTCTTTCATGTATTAAATTTGCTCTGTTTCCAAATACTATGTTAGATAAACTGTGCTTAACTTAAATATGAAATCCTATAGTATATTAATTATACCAAGTATAGTAAGATAAATAAATAAATAAAAACATTATTATTTGAATTTCTCTTAAAATAATCATAAAGATTATGTTGGTTTACTTGAAGGATTTATTTATTTTTTTAATTAATTTATAGGATATGATAAGATAAACTCTGTTTTTCTTTCTTTTCATTTTCATTTTTTTAAACAGATTTGTAAATGAGGAGAAATTTAATTGGCTAAAACTATAAATGTAAGAGTCAGATTTTTTGAAGAGAACTGCTGTAGCGACAGCAAGGGTATAATAAAAATAAAAATTTTATTTTTGCTTTTAAACATATATCATAAATGAAAACTTCTTTATAAAAGGAGAGAAAATAAAGATAAAGAAGGAAGTTAAATTAAAACTTCTCTTAAATAATTTAAGTTGCAATAGTATTAAGTGTGCATAGCAATAAGTATAGCTAAGTCTTAACAAATCTGTTCAGGTTCTCAAATAGTGTATATAGCAGCTGATAATCTTCCCTAATGTCTACAGCTACAATGGAGAGGGGTTTTTGGCAACCATGACAAAATATCACCCATTGTATTGTTGTGAACATGCAAAGCCATTTATTATATTTAACTTTGGATAAATTGTGCTTTCATGAACTTTATTTAACACATATTGAAGGGTTATATATGTGCACAATAAATGCAGTATTTAAATTGGGATCTAGTGTTTTATTTTTACAACTTTAATACTTCTAGCATTATATGTGTGTGGAATGTAATGCTGTCCTAACCCTTTTGTTTGCTACTGTCTGAATAATGAGAATTAATTATAGCTTTCTTTTGAACTTATATTAGAATCAACATTGTGAGTTATCTTCTTAAATTTGTAATAGTATTCATAGAAATAACAGCTGACCAGGAAACTATTTACCTGTTATAGCACTCATGGGATAATTATTTGCTTGAACAATCACTCTTTGTCCTCGTCATTCATAAATTAAAGGTAGTAAAATATTTCAATTTCAAGTTGTGAGACAAAGCCATGAAATTTTATTAACTTTCAAGGATAACTTGATTAAAATGCATATATCCTACTTCTCAAATAACGTGGATTGTCAGAGAACCTACATACAAATCAAGTAATTTATGAGTTTTCTTTATAAATGGTGATGAACAAACATATAATCAACTTTTAACTTTCTATATTGTTATTTACAAAATAGTGTGTATATATATATATATATATATATATATATATATATATATATATATATATATATATGCTTATATATATTCATGAATTGAATACAGGTCATAGAATATTGTTTGACAATGCTTCGGTTATTTTTTATGAAAAGAATGAGTTAAAAAGAAGAATAAAGGAGACTTTGATGATAAAACTCCTTGATTCTGAGGCTATCAATCTTATGAAGACTTCTTTTGATATTAAGGGAAGGTGGAGTTTGAAATGAATTATGGGAAGGTTTGTTTGTTTGTATATATATATGTTTTCCTTTAGGTTGATTTTCACTTGAGAAGGTCTATTTGTAGTAGATGAAACCATGGTTGTGTAAGGATTTTGGTAAAATTTTGAATTTAATCTAGTACTGTATTGTTTTATGGTTTTGCATATATATATATATATATATATATATCTATATATATTTATTATATATATATATATATATATATATATATATATATATATATATATATATATCATCAACCCTTATCAATCCATTGCAGGATGAAGGTCTGTCCAAGCTTAATCCATCTTCTCCAATCTTTAGTTCTTTTCTCCACATCACCCCTGCACACTTTCTTATTTCATCCATTCATCTCACATGTCATCTCTTTCTGGGTTTTTTTACAATCTCTTGGAATCCAGTTTAAAATTTCAATTGTCCATCTATTATCATCTCTTCTAGCAATATGTCCATCCCAACTTCACTTCAATCTTTTATTTTTTTCAATGAGGTCAGTAACACATATTTGTTCTCTTACCAATACATTGCATTTTCGATCTCTTCTTGTTACTCCCAACATACATCTCACCATACTTCTTTGAGAGGTCTGAAGTCTCTGTATTGCCCTTTTATTAAGTGTCCAAGTCTCAGATCTATAAGTAAGAACTGGTAAAACACATTCGTTAAAAACCTTTCTTTTCAAACACATAGGCATATTTCCTTTTAGTATCAAGTTATTTCTACTAAAAGCACTCTAACCAAGTTTAATTCTATGATTAATTTCCTCCATTATGTTTCCATCTGTATTAATAATCAGTCCAAGGTATTTATATCTGTTAACTTCTTCTAATTCATCATAATCAATCTTTATTTTCATATTTTGAGCAAATCGATTAAACATTACTTTAGTCTTTTTAACATTTATCTTTAGTCCTACTTTCCTACTTTCATTTGATAACTCCTGCAACATTTCCTGCAGCTCTGAAGCATTATTTGCAAAAACAACTACATCATATATATATATATATATATATATATATAGTGAAACATCTATATATCATTACATATATATATATATATATATATATTGTAATGATATATAAATATGTCATTACATTAATTTAAAATAAAAACTTAAAAGTTCGCAAATAAAAGTAAAAAACTAAACGCTAAAATTAAAATGTTTGTTAAACGTATATACATTCGCACAGATACCAAACTTTAAAAATATTTTTTTTTAAAAAACAAATAAATAAGTATTTTAACGTACTTTTTTATAAAAAAAAAAAAGTACAAGATTTAAAAATAAAAACAGGTATTAATTAATTCTTGTAATCTGTAAATGGAAATGATTGTTTATAAATTGTTTGAAAAGTAAGCTAGCCTTGGGCTCTTGTATAATTAAAATGATCTGATGAAAGATAGATAAGAAGAAAAGAGAAATTAGCTTGACCAATGGAAGCACTAAGCCTTGGCTCGGACCCTAATGAAAGTGATGGATTAGTGACATTTTGTTTATTGAATCTGTGTGGATTAATATAAAAAGGGAAATACAGTTTTTTCAGGAGTTCCAGCGTTGTGTGTTTGAGAGTTGTGGTAGGACGCACATACCACACTCTCTATTTAAAAGAAAAAGGAAAAGACTGTGATACCTTGAACCAGCTATTGCCATCTCCAGAACATTATCTTCCAATGGAGGTGTCGCAGGAATTAAAAGCAGAAACCTGGACTCTTCTACCGTAAGCTATATGAAATGAACAATTATTAAAATCAATTAAGAACTTTCGTCAAGTTTTACAAATTGATAAACAAGCCAACTTAAATGTTAAAACAGACTCTTATCTGACTCTTGTAAGTTTTTAAATCAAATTAATAATGTTTAATTTTATATGTTTTCCGATTGATAAAAATCATTTCCATTTTTTTCTTTCTTATTGTATAAATTGTTTATTGTTTAAATTTTAAATGATGAAATTTAGGTTAGGTATAGACATTGCATAGGTTCGTTAGCGGTTGATTATGTTGAAGTTTTCACATTTGATTAGAATATATAGGTCAACGAGGTTAATGCGGGCATCTTACGATGAATGCCACGGAGCCTTGTGTATTCCCTTTGCAATTGACGTGATCGATGATTTTGTATTTTGATCGATTGTGTTTAATTTGGATGTTTTTGACCATGGAATTCGTGCAGCTGATCTATACTCAACATTTTAAAAGCAAATTTATAAAATTAATCTGTGCGAACATATTTAAATGTTAAATTTAAGTCGGGCGTGAATGGCTATATAGTTTTGTAAAGTTATATTAAGGGAGGGTAATCTTAGGTTATTCATTTCGTAGTTGAATTGGTTCAATGGATTGGATATATTTGTGTAATTGTAGATGTAGTATGAGGTCCGCTACGGGCAGGATTATAGATATACGCCACACACCCTCTGTTTGCCTATGGATGGATTTGTAAGACAGCAAAGGACCACAGTCCATTCCTATGGAGTTTTATGTTTATTGTTCTACCCGCCAACAGATGTCACATTCCTGTTGGTGGAGAGACAATGTCTTCTCTAATCTACTTACTGATCAGATGTACCTTCCTGACAGTATAGTATTTTGTGTTGTCGTATCATGCTACATTGAATACATGAATGTATCAGGTGGATTGGTGCCAGTTTGGTTGCGAAATTTGTTGCCTAAGGTTAAATCAGGGAAGAATATTTTCTTTTCAAATGCAGATCTATGTAGTCTATTCATACTTGACTATCTAAATAAAATATTAAACTCATTGAAACTTAGTTAAATGTAAAATTAAAAGTTAATATAAAAATCTAAAATGTTAAACTTATTCCTCAAAATTTAAATGTTATTTTATATGTGTGTAAATAAATATTTTTATGTGTTAATTTCTGGCAGTGGCTTTTATTTATTGATATTTAAGATATAAATTAAGATATAGATTTTTATCTCTGCGTCTCCACTGAGCTAGTGACTTGGGCTAACGATCGGAATATTTAAATAAAGTGGAATCTTAACAGCGCGTATCTGCCTACTCTATAAATTTTTCTAGGTTTAAATGCCTAGATGGCGCCTTGTAGAGCAGATATCGTAGTTTGCGGTTAGATTCAATCTCCACTTTCATTTCGATCGTTATAATATATATATATATATATTGTACCGTTTATTTAGATATGGTACAGATATGTATTGGCATTTGGTAAAAGCTAAAAAAAAAAAAAGAGTAAACTTAGATTTTTTTTTTGTTAGAATAATTTTTT
Source organism: Epiperipatus broadwayi (assembly GCA_028023455.1). NCBI lineage: Eukaryota > Metazoa > Onychophora > Udeonychophora > Euonychophora > Peripatidae > Epiperipatus > Epiperipatus broadwayi. Next base: position 214,483 of record JAQFVV010012748.1, on the reverse strand, counting down.
TTTAAAAAAATGTACAATGAAAGTTAAATTGTTCTTTTATATTTTTTTATGTAATTAGAAATAAAAGTAGAATTGGAGAGAACAAAAGAATTCCAAAAGTAAAAAGATAAGCTAAAGGAAAAATATTTTAGCTAATTAAAGATGGCCGAAAGATTTGCTAAAAAAAGAGAACTTTGTAATGTAAATTTTATAAGGAATTACCAGATTAATTATCAGCGTATATTTTTTGATAAACAAAAGGATGCACAGAAGTCTGAAAACTGGGCCTCTAGTATAAAAAGGCAGAGACGGGTTTGACGAACGTCTTGTTTTTTCTGTTTGTTCCTTTGGCTGGTTTTGGATTATTAAATCCAAGACCACTTCATGATGAAATAATTCTTCACATGGAGTAGACCATGGCTTTAGCTGACATTGTTAAGAAGATGGACACTAATAAAGCTTCTGCGACTAGCCTTCGGAGTAGACGACAAGATTAAATTTATAACCAATGGCCAAGCTCATTCTAACCTAAAAAACTATGCATAGTTATGTATTACCTTCTAACTAAATTTAACGGTAAGCTATGATGTTTATTATTCCCAATTATGACTAAATTGTCAGCAAACCGTCTTAAAAATATACATATAATAGACCCCAATATGGACTTTAAATTTAATCAAGAACTTAATTTATTTTGTTTAACTGTTATTTATTTTTTTTATTAATGTATTTATGTTTGGATTAGTATATGTTCTCTCCAATTGACTAATTAGTAATTCACATTTTAACTTAAACATATTTTAATCTGTTAGAATAAAAATATTTCTAATAGCAATTTTCATTTGTATGTTATTCTATAATATTTATTAGTGTTTATTATTAAATTTATTAGTAGTTTAGTAAGATTTAAAAATGTAATTTACCTTTGCCAATATATTATAAGTTGCAGGAATAATAATATTTAAAAGATAATTCTAGTTTCTGGTAGAATTACCGATTCTTAAAAATAAAATTAAAAAAATCTTTTCTTTTTTATGTACAACTTGTGAGATGTGCTGGCGACAGATTTTAACGGATCTTATGAATCCTGGCACCCAGAACAAATAAATTAAAAGCTTATTTCATCAATAGCACAATTCTTAACAATTCTAGGCCGAGTTGATCAGAAAATATAGTTATGTTTTTAGAAATAGAAATACAACTTTCTTCTTTTTGACATAACTTGATCAACTCGTGAATTTTATAATGCATATAGAGCTCTAGCAAATATGGAAAACATTATAATATATATATATATATATATATAAAAATTATGTTTGTGATTAAGTTTAAGAAATGTGCTATCAGTTGATTGGCTTATAGCAAATGCATTTAAATAATATGTATTTGAACCTAATGTAGTAATTTAATGAACGTGCATTTTATGTTTTATTGTATTTTATATTATCTATAAATATGCAAAGTTCAGGGTATATATAATTTATTGCGTACTATAATTTCTAATTAACTTAGACGTAAGGACTGATGAAAATCAATTTATGGAACAGCACCTGTGGATGGGTTGCAAGATTAGTTCAATGAATATATAAAGTATCATTACCACATGGCTTAATCCTATATGTCTTTCTAGTGTTCTATGCTTATAATCATGTTATAATATTAAGTAATATTCTTTAATACTATTTGGTCTATGATGGGTCATTATTTAAATTGTTTCCTGTAATAGAATTTTATTGAATATTTTGGTCTTGAATCATGCTTGTAAAACAGCAGTTGCCTTCAAGTTTAATAGATTAATGATGACGATTTGTTTCTAATTTATCTGGGAAGTAAGTATTCATATTATAATCTTTATATCATTCTGTGTTAATGATTAATCTGCAAAATAATTATTACTATTGGTTTGTATATTCTTTAAGTTTGTTTCAGTGTTGATAGTTATGAACCTTCTGCAATTATGCCTAGTTGCTCTGATGGTTAGAGAACCCACAAGACACTTACTGCTCATTATTCATTGCATTGATGAATACACATACAGGTATAGTATTGATCATTGTTATACAAAGGTATGACTGAGTACAGTCTCACTACATTACAATGCTTAAATTGTTTCCCTTCTCTTAACGTTTGTTGCAAATGTTCTGTTATCAGCCATAAAAGGGCATTTAAGTTAATTATGGTCATAATTTATTATCTGTAAATTATATGATAACCAAACTTAGATGAGTTGCAGTATAAATGTTTTTTTTTTTATTTCGTATCTCATTATAGTAAAATTTTATAGGTTTAGCAATCTCAATTGTTATCATTGTTATTATAATTTAGGGTAATAGTACATTGGTTCTGCTTTTGATGTTTTGTAGGTGTCATTGACTGTATGAAGAAATCAATACATTTGTAATATTTTTTTAGATAATATTATCCGAAACTCGTGCACATATCCATGCACAGAAATAAGTACATGTGATAGTATTTTATTTTATTTTGTTTATTTACTTATCTATTTAATGTATATAATCTATGTAGAATAATAACGTTTAATGGTATTTTTTTGTTATTTATTGTTTATATAAAATTATGAATATTGTTAACCAAGTATTCATATTTATTGAATCGTAAATAAATGTTCAATTTGATAACCTAACTTATACGTGTCATTGCTATTAGTCACATATAAAGTTAGGAATCCAATGTAGTAAATGGTCTATAAATATTACAGTGCATATTGTCTCTGGTGATGATGTATACAAGGTTTCCTGAAACATTCACCGAATATTTTAATGTTTGTTGTTGAGTATTTTCTGATGTATAAGATACAATAAATTTCGTTTACCTTCTGCATTTGCTTTGTCAATTATGGAGTATAATCCAGAATCTGTTAGATCTATTGATATTTGCGATATTAATACATAAGTTAATAGTAAATTTGCTTGCCAGTACAACAATTGAATCTATTTTCTATAATTATAACAGATTCCTTATTTATCCCTAAGAGTTTCATTGCTATTGATTTGATTTTATACTTGGGTTAATCAAGAAATAACTTAAAATTTATGTTGCTGACCTTTCATTGCAAAGCACTTAACCTATATAACAGTTTTGTAATTTAAACCAGAATACATAATGGGCTAACATTTATGATAGTATGGAGATGATTATAATTATTAATATCTGGTTTAATGGCCATATTTACCATGTAATGATTAGTGGTTTCATAAATTGTCCCATCTTGTCTATGGTCTTCTATCAGATCTCAAATAAATAAAATTGTAAATTAAGGTCATAATATGGTTTTAAAAAACAATCATTGAAAGAATAATTATAAATCATAAATTAAGTTTTGGGAATGCTGTTTTAAATTCCAGTAATTAAGAGGAATTATAGTTAATTAAACGAATAATACAATTTATTTAGGTGACGTATCTTCAAATAATGCTGTGATTAGCCTTTGTGTTGTACCCTGGCCATGACCAGATTGTATGGTAATATCTTTGTATTATATCATTCATTTATACAGTTATGATTCAGGATAATGGTTTTTCAATATATATATATATATTGTAACGATATATAAATATGTCGTTACATTTATTTAAAATAAAAACTTAAAAGTTCGCAAATAAAAGGAAAAAACTAAACGCTAAAATTAAAATGTTTATTAAACATATATATATTCGCACGGATGCTAAACTTTAAAAATATTTTTTTCATAAACAAGAAAAAAAAGTATTTGAACGTATTTTTTTTAATAAAAAAATACAAGATTGAAATATAAAAATATTTTAATAAAAAAATAACGTAAGTTAAAATAAAAACAGGTATTAATTAATTCCTGTAATCTGTAAATGGAAATGATTGTTTATTAATTATCTAAAAGCTGTTTAATTAAAAAGTCAGATGAAAGGTTAGATAAGAGAAGAAAGAGATTTTAGCTTGACCAATGGAAGCAAATAAAGGCCCGGACCATAACGAAAAAACAGAACAGTGACGTTTTTGTTCATGGAATCCATAGGAGGACTATAAAAAGAAAAAATATTGAGTTCCAGTCAGTTTTTCCAACTTGATTTGATGACAACGGTAAGACGCACTTGCCGTTCTCTCTCATTTTTTTGTTTGTTTAAAAAAAAAAAAAATGAAAAGACTGTGATACCAGAATGGAACCAGCTAATGCTACCTCCAGAACATTTTCTTCCAATGGAGACGCCGTGGAATTGCCAACAGGAACCTGGACTCTTATACTGTAAGCTATATTGACATGAACTCTAAATTTAAAAAAATAACTAAGAACTTTCGTTCAAGCTTATGAACTTCTATCTGACTTCTAAGTTTTTAAATCAAATTAATAATGTTTAATTTTATATGTGTCCCGATTGATAAACATCATTTCCATTTTTTTTTCCTTATTGTAAAGATTATTTAAATGTATGAAATTTAAGTTGTTTATAGACGCTTGCATGGATTCGTTTGCGGTTAATTATATTTTGGTTTTCATATTTGATCAAAATATATATAGATATTCGATAAATAATGATACCTTACGGTGAGTATCTAAAATGTATTTATTCGGATGTCTTTTAAGTTATTGGTGACAAAGCAAGTATCTTACGGTGAATACTATTGGGTTACTTATAAGTTTCCCTCTGCGATTGTCGGTATCAATAATTTTGTATTTTGATCGTTTATGTTTATTTTGAAATGTTTTTGACCGTGGAATCTATGTAATCGATCTATACCCAACATTTTAAAACAAATCTGTGCGAACGTATTTAAATGTTAAAATTAAGTCGGGCGTGAATGGCTATATAGTTTTGTAAAGTTGTATTAAGGGAGGGTAATCTTAGGTTATTCATTTCGTAGTTGAATTGGTTCAATGGATTGGATATATTTGTGTAATTAGTAGATGTAGTATGAGGTCCGCTACGGGCAGGATTATAGATATACGCCACACACCCTCTGTTTGCCTATGGATGGGTTTGTAAGTCGGCAGAAGACCACAGTCCATTCCTATGGAGTTTTTTGTTTATTGTTCTACTCGCCAACAGATGTCACATTCCTGTTGGTGGAGAGTCAATGTCTTCTCTATTTCTACTTATTGTTCAGATGTACATTCCTGACAATATAGTATTTTGTGTTGTCGTATCATGCTACATTGAATACATGAATGTATCAGATGGATTGGCTCCAATTTGGTTGCGAAATTTGTTGTCTAAGGTTAAATCAGGGAAGAATATTTTCTTTTCAAATGCAGATCTATGTAGTCTATTCATACTTGACTATCTAAATAATAATTAAACTCATTGAAACTTAGTTAAATGTAAAATTAAAAGTTAATATAAAAATCTAAAATGTTAAACTTATTCCTCAAAATTTAAATATTATTTTATATGTGCGTAAATAAATATTTTTATATGTTAATTTCTGGCAGTGGCTTTTGCTCTTTGATATTTAAGATATAGATTTTTATCTCTGTGTCTCCACTGAGCTAGTGACTTGGGCTAACGATCGGAATATTTAAATAAAGTGGAATCTTAACAGCACGTATCTGCCTACTTTATAAAATTTTCTAGGCTCAAATGCCTAGATGGTGCCCTTGTAGTGCAGATATTGTTTTTGCGGTTAGATTCGATCTTCACTTTCATTCCGATTGGTACAAACTGGCTACCCAACTTGGGCCGATCTTTAATAAACACGAGTGCCCTGAGAATTTTAAAAGTGAATCATGCCCGTAAATTTTTTTTCTGAAATAGTATAAATAGATTTGTTGTATTGACGTGGAGTTACACTTTGAAATTTTGTCTTAAAGGTACTGCCAGTCGAAAAATTGCGCATATGTAGAGATAAATTCGAGGAATAAAAAGTAATAAATAAAACGTAATTAATAAATATAAATCATAATTTTTTTTTAAAAAGTCTTGTTTAAAATCTAATCGTTTAACTTGCCTAAATAATACTTAAAGGTAGGAGAAATGAAACTTGGAAGGGGGGGGCAGAAATTTAGCTGGTAGTAAGGAATCATCAGTCAACTTTTTTTTTATCATTATATTTGTAATTACTGTTTTGTCTTTTAAAAAAAAAAAAAAAAAGTTTTGTCCTTTTGAAATTTCATATATAACAAATTTGTGTAACATAATTACTAACACTAAGTAAATTCTTTTTTTTTTTTTAATGTTTTTGTTTTTTGAGGAAGTTTACTGATATGTAACGATATATAAATATGTTGTTACATTTATTTAAAATAAAAACTTAAAAGTTCGCAAATAAAAGGAAAAAACTAAACGCTAAAATTAAAATGTTTATTAAACATATATATATTTGCACGGATGCTAAACTTTAAAAATATTTTTTTCATAAATAAGAAAAAAAAGTATTTGAACGTATTTTTTTTAATAAAAAAATACAAGATTGAAATATAAAAATATTTTAATAAAAAAATAACGTAAGTTAAAATAAACACAGGTATTAATTAATTCCTGTAATCTGTAAATGGAAATGATTGTTTATTAATTATCTAAAAGCTGTTTAATTAAAAAGTCAGATGAAAGGTTAGATAAGAGAAGAAAGAGATTTTAGCTTGACCAATGGAAGCAAATAAAGGCCCGAACCATAACGAAAAAACAGAACAGTGACGTTTTTGTTCATGGAATCCATAGGAGGACTATAAAAAGAAAAAATATTGAGTTCCAGTCAGTTTTTCCAACTTGATTTGATGACAACGGTAAGACGCACTTGCCGTTCTCTCTCATTTTTTTGTTTGTTTAAAAAAAAAATAAAATGAAAAGACTGTGATACCAGAATGGAACCAGCTAAGGCTACCTCCAGAACATTTTCTTCCAATGGAGATGCCGTGGAATTGCCAACAGGAACCTGGACTCTTATACTGTAAGCTATATTGACATGAACTCTAAATTTAAAAAAATAACTAAGAACTTTCGTTCAAGCTTATGAACTTCTATCTGACTTTTAAGTTTTTAAATCAAATTAATAATGTTTAATTTTATATGTGTCCCGATTGATAAACATCATTTCCATTTTTTTTTCCTTATTGTAAAGATTATTTAAATGTATGAAATTTAAGTTGTTTATAGACGCTTGCATGGATTCGTTTGCGGTTAATTATATTTTGGTTTTCATATTTGATCAAAATATATATAGACATTCGATAAATAATGATACCTTATGGTGAGTATCTAAAATGTATTTATTCGGATGTCTTTTAAGTTATTGGTGACAACGCAAGTATCTTACGGTGAATACTATTGGGTTACTTATAAGTTTCCCTCTGTGATTGTCGGTATCAATAATTTTGTATTTTGATCGTTTATGTTTATTTTGAAATGTTTTTGACTGTGGAATCTATGTAATCGATCTATACCCAACATTTTAAAACAAATCTGTGCGAACGTATTTAAATGTTAAAATTAAGTCGGGCGTGAATGGCTATATAGTTTTGTAAAGTTGTATTAAGGGAGGGTAATCTTAGGTTATTCATTTCGTAGTTGAATTGGTTCAATGGATTGGATATATTTGTGTAATTAGTAGATGTAGTATGAGGTCCGCTACGGGCAGGATTATAGATATACGCCACACACCCTCTGTTTGCCTATGGATGGGTTTGTAAGTCGGCAGAAGACCACAGTCCATTCCTATGGAGTTTTTTGTTTATTGTTCTACTTGCCAACAGATGTCACATTCCTGTTGGTGGAGAGTCAATGTCTTCTCTATTTCTACTTATTGTTCAGATGTACATTCCTGACAATATAATATTTTGTGTTGTCGTATCATGCTACATTGAATACATGAATGTATCAGATGGATTGGCTCCAATTTGGTTGCGAAATTTGTTGTCTAAGGTTAAATCAGGGAAGAATATTTTCTTTTCAAATGCAGATCTATGTAGTCTATTCATACTTGACTATCTAAATAATAATTAAACTCATTGAAACTTTGTTAAATGTAAAATTAAAAGTTAATATAAAAATCTAAAGTGTTAAACTTATTCCTCAAAATTTAAATATTATTTTATATGTGCGTAAATAAATATTTTTATATGTTAATTTCTGGCAGTGGCTTTTACTCTTTGATATTTAAGATATAGATTTTTATCTCTGCGTCTCCACTGAGCTAGTGACTTGGGCTAACGATCGGAATATTTAAATAAAGTGGAATCTTAACAGCACGTATCTGCCTACTTTATAAATTTTTTTAGGCTCAAATGCCTAGATGGCGCCCTTGTAGTGAAGATATTGTTTTTGCGGTTAGATTCGATCTTCACTTTCATTCCGATTGGTACAATGTATATATATATATATGTTGTCATGTACTTTATGAATGTACATATGAAATTATAATGGCAATTACTGACAATTTAACTAAAGAAATTTCAGCTATGTTATAAGTAGTCAAACTAACAATTAAAATCTGTCAGTAAAATCTGGGATTACATTATCTACAAATAACATTTCGATTTGATCTATCTTTAAACCAAAAGTTTTCCACATTTGGTTTGAATGTAGATCAAGTTAAATCCTATTACTGAATACAGTAATTTCTGATCGTATTGAAGATTTCTAATTGATTATTTGACCGGGTATCATAATAAAAAATATATTGATAAACAAAGAAATTCGCAGTGTACTTTTTCAAATTATATACACATAGTATTGTGAGAATGTGCTTGACCTATGCATGAGTGTGTCAATCAAAATTAAATGCAATACTAATAATAATGATGATAATAAGATTACAAGAAGAAATATTACAAATTAAAAAGAAATCAACCAATATAAGTTAGTAGAAATGTATGTTGCTATTGGAGTACAAAAAAAAAACTATATATAGTTAAGGAATTATATTTAATTGGAAGGTGTTTAATCATTGATTCTATTTTTGTTAGTATAAATAATTTTGAAATATCTAGCATGAAAATCTAAATAAGCATCTATTAGGAACATCCATTTATCAATTGAAAGATTATTACATTAGCTTTGGTTACTTTCTTATAAAGAATAATATTCAATGCACTCATATAGTCCATACAGTTAGAAGGTTAAAATTGTTTTCTATTGTTAACATATTTTTAATAAGAATAAAAATGATAAGAAGCTAAATATAACAAGAAAGGATTGATAAGATTATAATATATTCTAACAAAGAACGGTTTCTTTTCAATAATTCATTAATTGTATGTGGAGAATAAATTATAGGATTAGAAAAACAATGCAAATTATCTTAAAATTATATTAATATAACCAGTGTGAATCCATAAGATCAGATAAGCCATGGAAAACAATATTAAAACTAAATTAACCACTACTGAATATCACCCTATAAACATGGTGTAAAATATAATTTTATATTTGAAAAAAAAAATGTTTTGAATTTAAAAGAAATTCTTTTAATGTTGAAAAAAGTAGATTAAAAGCTTCTATTTTCTAGTATTTTATTTTAAAATATTGCCTGTAATTTGTTAGAAATAAAAAAAAATATTTTCTTAGTTAATTATGTAAATATTTTTATTTATATAGCGCAATGTGTTTATAAATTATAATAACATAGCTTACACCAGGCACACAGTCTTTACAGATGAAATGCTATTTATAATGAATACTCTTCTTTCCAAACATAAGATAAAGTCTTTTTAAAAGACAGAATGAATCCGCTCTATCTTTTCCATCCAAGCTATATGTATGGGCCAATCTGAAGTGGTTGGAATTCAGAGCATGAAGATTTAATTAGCATGTTAAATTACCTACCATATGACTTTAGTTAATGACACTTGTGAATTTTTTTAAATTTACGATAGCATTCCCTCTGTAAAGCGCATGTGCCAGGATGTAAGCTTGTTATTATTATAATTCATAAAAACATTGCACTATATAACAATAATAGTTATACATGTTTAAGCTTTCATCTAATATACTAATATATACATAATCAGCATCTTGTTAATATTATTTTGACTGCACAGACTAATCTGCTGCTTTATATAAAATATTATGCTAATCTTATTTCTCAATTAAAACATTTATTGCATTTTACTTATGTATTATACATTGCAATGTTCTAAATTTATTCATGCTTTAGTATCAAATAAGTTATGTGATTATATATAAGTAAAGTTAAACATAAGATAGATGTTTAAGCCACACAGTTGTTTGAACAAATATATATCTGTACAGCAGTGAAATTGAACAGAATAAAAAAAATGTTCCTGCCAAAAAGTTAGTTGTGTCAATTATGTAATGGTATTTATATGTACAACAGAAAGTTTTGGCTAGGAACCATATGCGAATATAATAATATATAATAATAGGTACATATGCATATGAAAATGTTTGGTTCAAATAAATATAAAAGGCGACTGGTTAGAAAATAAAGATTCAATTCATATATATAATATTAACTAATGTGATGACGATTTATAATTTAAAAGTATAAATATTCCCAAAAGTGTTTAACTTGATTTCAGTTTCAATAAAAAAGGAACTGAAAGGCGCCAAAACTTCTAAAAAGAAAGTTTACTCTTGGAAAACTTTTAAATTAACAATCATCATCAATTATTAAACATTACCACAGCATGTTTCCACATTTATTTCATGATTTGCCAGGTCTTTGGATATTAACTAACACGTGGGTGTAAAAATCATAATATTTGGGTTAAGTTATAAACGCAAAATAAATAGATTAATAAAAAATGTAACAATTCATTAATAGTGAATAAATAAAATGAATGCATACATATTCACAACTATTAACACATGCACAAAATGTTATGTTAACTATTATAGTTAAGATTTTACTTCATTAACGTTTAAATAAATTAATATATATATATATGTGCTCTGCACACAGTAATACATATTTTAAGCTTAATACTATGTCCATATATATATATGATAAACAAAACAAGTTATAAATTTCATAACTTGCTCTTAGCTTGCATTTTATGATCACTAGATGGAGCTTTCCCAATAGCTCACTAAACAAGCTTTGTTTACATAAACGCTGAGAGAGATAGAATCCAATATCTCTTTCATTGTCTCCAACCTTTAGACCATGGTTTCAAGCTAGTTGGCCTACATCAGTAAAGGGTAGGAAGACTAGAAAACAAGATTTGTCGACATAAACGCTGAGAGAGATAGAATTCAATATCTCTTTCATTGCCTCCAACCTTTAGACCATGGTTTCAAGCTAGTTGGCCCCTGTCAGAAAAATATAGGAAGATTAGAAACTAGATCATGGTCTAAAAGTTGGAGACAATGAAAGAGATATTGAATTCTATCTCTCTCAGTGTTTATGTAAACAAAGCTTTTTAGTGAGCTATTGGTAAAGCTCTATCTAGTGATCATATATATATATATAAAATGATAAAGCTATTGGTAAAGCTCTATCTAGTGATCATATATATATATATAAAATGATAAAATCTTACAATGTCAAATATACCATGGGGTTTTATTTGATAAATATGATTTTTTTAACATTTTTATGATTGTCTTTCTTAGTTCCTTCAATGATAGTAGTTCTACGTAAAAACTGGTGATGTTAGAGAGTAAATACAGAACACTCTTTATGTTAGACAAAGTATAATATCAATAGGTCTTGGGTAATTTATATGGCACTGTTCTTTTTTTGTCTGTGTGACATTATAAAGGCATTGCACTGGCAGGTTTTATAAACATTTAGCATTAATTACTAGATCTGACTGCATTTTGGTCGTTTTGACAAGTATAGTTTTTCTTGTGCCTAACCATACATTGTTGAAAGTCTTCCATTAGACAATGAATATCTATTGGTAGTTAGGATTGGAGTATTGGAAAATAATATAAAAAAACAATTAGTAAAATATAGCTATTCATGTTATAGTGGAAAAAGAGTTTCAATTAGCAGTTATTTCTCTTCTCAGCACAAATCACTGTGACATTGCTTTAGAAATAGCTGAGACTGAAATTCAAAGCAATATGGAATGAAATGTTGTACTTTTGGCATTCCTAATTGCTCACTTCAGACTTATTTATATATATTTCGTGTTGGTCAAATAACATATACAACATCACTATAATGATCAAACATCTAATATAATTTAATTGTCCATAATGTTGTCACAAATACATAAATGAATAATCAATCAAACAAGATTGAAATAAACAACTATTAATAATCAAACCGACTTTCATCTCCATTGAGATCTTCTCGAGAAGTTATCAATGCAGATGAAACCTGGTTTGATAAATATTTAAATATAGTTATTAATAGTTGTTTAATTCAGTCTTCTATGATTGATTATTTATTTAACATATATATTATCATCTCAGGGAAAATCTGAACTTTATGTCAATACAACAATATTTTTTTAAAAAATATGTCCTCCCTACTCGCTCCAAAACTTGTTGTGGATATAAATTTTATGTACATTATATCATGATTTTATATATAAACAAGTTGAATAAAAGAACAAATATATATATATGTTCTCCTTTCTTTATTTATTTATATTTTATAAAATAGGAAAAACGAAAATTCATTGCCAGATGTTTAATGATAGCTCAATAATTTACTTATTTTTGTTAATTCCAAAATTTTAATATTATTTGCATATACACCACCAGGTTTACAGTGAAAATTGGGCAGGATTTATCCAAAACTAAATTTAATATAGACAAACCAAAATAATTGAAAGGTACATTGGATTTCTATATACTATGCAATTCAAAATTTATTCATGTAACATTTTCCCTCTTACTTTACAATGTAATTAATTATTATTATTTCACATATCACAGTAAATTTATAAATTTTGACCAAATGCATCTTACTTTCAATTTTCTAGACAGTTTACACATGTGACATGCATATAAACACACACACACAAATAGCAGTTTATTTCTTTTTAGTCAGTTTACACGAGTTTTTATTGAACACATTTTTATTTGCATATTTGTAATATAACCAATGTGAGATCCATCAGATTTGTTATAGTCATTATATATATATATTGTAACCTTATATTTTAGTGTAAAATATAAAGCTTGATAGAACTGATTTAAAATTTTCTCTCTGTCTTCTTCTAAGTGACTTGATTTTCTTGGTTTGCATTTTGAGCAGACTATTTACTTTCACTTGAAGTAACTTAATGAGAATATGTAATATTTGCCTTGCTTATTGCTTGTATTTTTTATGTATTAAAATTACTCTTTTCCATATACTGATTTAGATCAAATGTGTTTAACTTGTAAGAAATCAACAGCATACATCAAGTTTAATAAAGTATGATTAAAAATAATAATAATTCTTATTTATTTAAAATAAATCCTAGAAATTATCTTTCATTTAAATCAAAAGCAATTTATTTAATTAATTTTTAATTATTAGATCAGATATGATAAAAATGTTTTGCATTTTCAGTGTGACATAGAGTTCTTTTATTATTAAGAGACAAAATGGTGTAAGAATAATATGTAAGCTAAACATGTTATGAATATTTTAAAAATAATTGATAAGCAAACGAATTAAGCAAGAATTTCTCACATGAATCAAAATAAAAATTGTGATATTTAATAACAGTATGAGGGCCTGAATTTAAAGCAGTCTGTTCAAGTCTGCCAACAGGAGAATCAAATTGCTAATAATTTTCTCAATATCTACATTTGAAAGATTTTGGAACGTTTAACTTTAAAAGTAGAATTAATAGCATAAAATCAGTACGTTTTGGAATAGTTTATTGCATGTAAACTGACAACATTATATAAATATTTTAATTGCAGATGTTTTCGGATATGAAAACTTTAATTTTTTTAAAAAAGAAGAGGTTTAAAATCAAATTTAAATTTTAAATTTTATTGAAACGCTACTTTAATGTTTATGGGTATCAATAACTAAATAATAAAGACTTGATTATCTTATCTGAACGTATACTGCCAGTAATGTATTTACTATTTAATTTGTTTACTACTTGAATAATTATAACAGCCTTTAAACAATTAACTAAAACTACTTTCTGATTTCAATCGCCAATTTTAAATTATTAAATCATTTTGCTCTGATTATTATTCCTAGATTTAAATGTGGATAGATAAATTAATATAGCCTGGATATTATAAATTTGGAACATGCACGATAAAAATGTAAAATTTAATAACTTATGAAGAACATTTTCATTTAAACTTTACATGTCACGCTTTCGGAATTATCTCATATTCATAGAGGCCACATAAAATCCATTAATTTAAAAGTACTCATAACAATAATAAACACCTCCATACTTCCCCATTCTTTTTAAATTCATATAAATAAAGATACAATAAAAGACAATTGACCCCCAAGATGCATTTCGTGCTGAACCAGCACTCATCAGTTGGCCCAGGTCACTATCTCTCATATATATCTTTATTATATGCAAAGTATTTATCTAGAGTAAATTGTTACTTGTTCATTTACCATTGTCAAACTTCTTCCACTCACAACTTTGACGCCATCCATTTCTGATAAATATACTAATGATTATTACTAATTATTTTCGAAACTAGAGATTATCTCTAGCACAGATATAAACTTTAAACCACAGTTAAAGATTAATATATCTGATTTTTTTTAATTTTACACACACGGAGTTATTCACATTTCTCTGTCCCGTATGTAATAACTTTATAGAAATAATAAACACTTCCATACTTCCCCATTCTTTTTAAATTCATATAAATAAAGATACAATAAAAGACAATTGACCCCCAAGATGCATTTCGTGCTGAACCAGCACTCATCATATATAACAATTACAACAAATGGATATAATCACATCTATGAAATTCGGCTATAATTTCTAATTATTAATTTGTGTAATGTGTACTTATTGTTCAAGACATGTTATATTTATTTCATGGATAATATTTAATATTCCAAAAATGTCGTACATTTTTATTTATGTATTTGAGTAAGAATGAATTCATTTTGATTTTATTGGCATGTGATTATATGTGAGGTTCACGATTTGTACTTTTACTATGCTTAAATTAAATTCATGGGATTGAGTAGAATATATGTTTGAAGGAATAGCACTTGTGAAAAGCTTGAGAATTATTGATAAATTTATGGTGTGTGTCAACATCTCATAACATGTCCTATGAGTCTTTCCAGAGTTCTGTTCCTATACTCGTGTCACTTGTATTACATTATTACTGTGTTTATATTTTAAGTAAGATAAATCAGTATATTAATTGTCCTTATTATCAAAACACTTTTCATTATGTCTGAATTCACATCTTCTAAATTACCAGTGTTTTTTTTCTGAATTGGCAGAATAACTTAGGAGGATGATTTTGCACTTTAGTTATGAAGTAAATATTTATACGGCTTTATAATGTTATAGGAAATTAGTCTGCGCTGGTGATTAA
The DNA here is from genome assembly GCA_028023455.1 of Epiperipatus broadwayi. Classification (NCBI taxonomy): domain Eukaryota; kingdom Metazoa; phylum Onychophora; class Udeonychophora; order Euonychophora; family Peripatidae; genus Epiperipatus; species Epiperipatus broadwayi. The sequence goes on along the minus strand of JAQFVV010012748.1, from coordinate 199,115 downwards.
CCTGCAGAATAATTATTTGCCACTTTATGTATTTTTACACTCATTCCTGTGCTGGTGGTTAATCCACGGAATTGTGTAATTATATTTGTTGTTTTATGGTAGTGTATAAACCTACATGGCATTCAATGTTGTATCATTTCTAGGTGTAGATGTATGCATCCATGGGGATATCATTTTACTTTATAAATGCAAGTTTGGACAAAGTTTTGTGCGATGTTGCTAAAATCATCTTTTCTTCATCTATAGGTACAACCTATGAGTTCGGTCATAAGTGTAGCAGGGCATCTTACCTAAATTATCCCCATAATGTATTATGTTTGTTAATTATTATTTTAACTGAACTGAAGTTTGAATCTTCAATATGGTTTAGTATTGCATTATAGCTAATTCCTGCAAATATAATATTATTTATTAAAAATTATTATAAGTTTATAGTATAGGTTCATTGGTTCTGGAATTGACATTGGGTATTTCATGATTTGATGTAGAATTTCAGTGTTTTCCTCAAGGCAGAAATTAGATCAAATTATAACAAAATTTTATGATTAGGCCTACTATAAAACTGTGCCTATGATATATCTATTGAAGTAAACAAGTGGAATGGTATTTTACTTATTCTATTTATTTACTTGTTTATTGATGTATTTATTTATTATATTAAAACATAATATATCTATTATTTGGTAATGATAAATTTTAAATAAATATTAATTTGTAATTAAACTTACTGTGCCATTGCTATTTGTCATTCATAAAACCATAAATCCTATATCTTGAATAGAGCATACATTGAAGTACATACTGTTGTCAGTATGATATAAGAGTCTTTAGTAATATTCTGAGATAATATTTGAATGCTTTTGTCCTTGGTAGTTTATGGTGCGTAGGGTACAATAAAATCCCATTTGCCTTTTCGATCACATTAGCTTTGCGTTGTTGACTCTGGTACATGATACAAAATTGATTGATTTTATAAACTTATAAACAGATTGACCAGATAATGCTATGATTGAATTTATTTTCTTAATGTTATAATTGTCATTAATAAAGCATAACAAGAGTCTCACTGCTATTTATTAAATTATAAACTTAAGTTTATAAGGAAAGAACCCAAGTTTTCCAAGCTTATTATTATTGAAAAGTTCATACCTAGACTAGCATTTGTACCAATATTATATATGTCATCCTAAAATTCATAATTTTTAATAGTTCCACAAATTATGCTATCTTGTTTATGGTCAGCCATAAGGTCTCATGAAATAAAATTATAGATTAAGGTTTTGGAGGATAATACAAGTTGCAGAATTATAATTTGTCTTAAGTAATTTAATGTATCTCTACATACTGCTACAATAAATTTCTGTGGTGTACCCTGGCCGCAACCAGATTAGACCATAACAATTTCATATTATATCAATAATTTTGCTTGTTGTGGCTCGACTAGACTTTCGGTTACAGTTTTTGGCATGCAATGTGGTAGACTTGATTACATATGTTCACCACATGTGCTCCAGATTATATATATATACATATATATATATATACATATAACCCAAAAAATCAAGTCAGATATCACATGACCTAAATATAAGTTTGTATTTATATTTATGAGCTCTAATATATATATATATGTGTGTGTGTGTGTAATAATATTCTTATTCGATATCTGTATTTCTTCGAAGTTATATACATAATCTTATAATTGAATATCAATAAATACAGTAACCAAATATATTTATTAATATTCAATTACAAGATTATATATTTATATATAACAAAAAAACAATAACCATAATGATAATTAACTATTATATACAATCTTTCAATCTGAAGTACTTTCAGTTAACTCCATAAACCTCCTCAACTGCAGTTAAATTTAATAGCAATTGAGGAGGGTTAAGGAGTTAACTAAAATTACTGAGGATTAATAACTATATACAATAGTTAATTACCATTATAGTTATTATTTTTATTAATATTACAATAGTTTTTAATTAATGGACATTTTATTTATATGTATGTGCAAAATTGGTGTAGTGCAAGTTATTAAACCTTTCAAAATGTTCAAGAAATTTCAGCTATTGGTGTCTCTATAACACCACACACACATTATTAATTAAATGAAAATTAAAAAGTATATTTGGGCCAGAAATAATATCTGACAAGTAATAAACAATAATATAATTTTACAAAATGGGTTGTAGCTAAGTTGTAAGTACAAAAAGTTTTCAATTTGTAATCAAACTATAATAAATTGTTATATATAACATATTAAATCGATAATTCAAAAAATATAAGAGATTGTGATCTGGGCCAATTGATGAGTGCTGTTTCAATGCTAAATTTGCATCTTGAAGATCATTTATATATTTTATATGTTTTTGGTAACATATTTCAGAAAGTTGTGATGAAATAGTACTTGATATATATATATATATATATATATATATATATATATATACACCCCATATATATATATATATATATATATATATATGGGGTGTTCACTAGAGGGAGCATACCAATAGCTCGAATCAAGCGTAATTTATAAGTGCCGAAAGAGAAAGAATTCAAAATTTCTATTGGAAAGTTCTCATATTCAGGCTATTTGGTATCTGGTTTATAAGGCTAGATTTGAAGACATTTATATGTCTGAAAAACTCAGGTTTTCTAATTGATAGTAACATACTAGATAAGTGCTGACTTTTGAGTTTGTATTTTAGATCTAGCTTAAAAGCAAGTTTACACAATTTGTTTTTTGTTTTATTAATTATACTTACATATATATAAAAGACATATTTTCTGGGTTCATACGTGTTAAAAAATTTTAAATATTGATATACCGAAGACTTTTCGAATTGATCATACAAGTCATTTACTGGATGATAAAAGGTAGAAAGACTTGTTGTAGAGGCGCTACAATCACTGGTTTAAAAAAAAACCTTAAAGTTCTACCAATAACAAAAATGTTAAATGAAGAATGTTTTTAAAAAAATATTTCCAAATAAGAAGAAAAAACATTTTAATTTAACATTTTTGCTATTGGTGGTACTTTAACATTTTTTTCAAACCAGTGATTGTAGCGCCTCTACAACCGTCTTTCTACTTTTTTATCACCCAATAGATGACTTGTGTGATAAGTCAAAACTTCGGTATATCAATATTTAAACACGGATGAACCCACAAAATATGTCTTTTATATATGAAACCCATAAAAATCTTGTATCACCATATATATATATCACATTTAAGGCCTCCAAGAGGCCTTAAAGGAACCTAGCAGGGCACATTCCTAATGTCCACTACATACGTTCTGGTCGTTGCAGCTATTACTACTATGTGATTATTCATATAGTATATGAACATGAATGGGCTGCTCACCAACACGCATTAGCCAGTGTGGTGACTTTCTTGGCTTTTTACCTCTGAATTTAAGATCAAGAAAAACTGAGGACTTTCTTCTTAGTTGCCTGATAAGGCAGAATAAATGTTTGTGTAAATGATAAATATTTTTTCCAAAATATATACAATAATGATACACAAAAAATAAATCATGGCCCTTATTCCCAGGAGACTGTAAAGTCACCAAACGAGGCAGCGGGTGGTGACCAAAAGCGAATGGGGCTAAGAATCCCCTGGTTGTGGACCCAGGCTGGAAATTTGATGATGATGTTTTATTTAGGCCCTTACAACTGCAGATCACTTTCAAGTGAAGAAAGATTGCAAGAATTGAAAGAAGAACTGTCTTATATTAGATGGAATATTATTGGACTTTGTGAAGTTAAAAGAAAAGGTGAAGAGACAATTGATTTAAAATGGTGGACATGTACTCTATTATAAAGGCATAACTACTGGAAATACAAATGGAGTAGTGTTCATTAAAAATAAAAATTGGAAAAACAACATTGTGGAGATCTACGGTGTATGCATAGAGTGGCAAAATTAGACACACAACTTAATAGCAGATACCAAATGCAGATAATTCAGGTTTATGCCCCAACAAGTTCTCGTAGTGATGAAGTAGTAGAAGATTTTTATATGGATGTACAGAAGGCTTTTGAACAGAGTAAACAACGTTTTAAAATTGTTATGGGAGATTTTAATGCTAGAATTGATACACAAATGATGAAAGCGCTGTAGGTAATTTTGGTTATAGTAATAGAAATGAGAGTGGACCTAGACTTGTGGAATTTTCAGAAAAAAAACTTTAAATTATGAATTCTTTTTTTGAGAAAAATGTTAAAAGGAAATAGCCATGGAAGCATTCAAATGAAGATACAGCGGAATTGGACTATATTTTGACTAACAGAAAATACACATTTCAAGATTGTAATGTTCTTAGTAAATTTAACAAAGGAAGTGATCATCAATTAGTACGATGTAAGATATGAGTTAATGCAAAACTAGAGAGACAAAAATTATAAAAAAAGCAATATTTACATTTGATATTCCTAATTTTCACAAACATTCTAATGCATTTCAATTAGTACTTACAAATAGGTTTCAAGTATTAGTAGATTTTGAACATGATCCAGATTTGAATGACAATAATATGAAAATAACTGATACATTTTTAAAAATTACGACAAAGATGGATGGTAGAAAAAGCAGCAATTGAGAATAAAATTTCTACTGAGACTAGAGAATTTACGAAAAAAGGAAGGAATATGAAGATATGCAAAAATGATGCATTAAAAATGATTGAATATCTCGAATTTTGTAAAACGTTGCGGAAAAGAGTTGAATATGTTATAAGAAAATATAACTGTGAACTAGCAAGGCAAGCTGTAGAAGAAAATAAAAGTCTCAAGAGTGTAAAACAACATTTTGGTATTGGTAGGAAATTTATATCTGCAATAAGAAAAAAAGATGGAATTATTACTAAAAAGAGAGATGACATCATGAAATGGATAGAAGACTTTTATCAAGAATTATATAACAATAAAAAACAAGTATCTCCTATACTTATTACATTTTCCGACTTGCCCAGAATTTTAAATAAAGAAGTGAGACGTTCAATTAAATGTAAGAAAAAAGAAAAGGCTCCCGGTAATGATGGAATTATAATTGATATATTAAAAGAAGCAGGTGAAAAAATAGACATGTTTTTTAGCAAAGTTATATATCAAATGTCTAAATGATAGAGATGTACCAGATGATTGGAAGAATGCAGTATTAATATTAATATTTAAAAAAGCTGATACAGAAAATATTAGAAATTACAGACCTATCAGCCTTTTATCAGTTTTATACAAAATTTTTATCAAGAATTACAACTCGTCTACAAAAAACATTGGGTTTCCACCATCCAGGTATAGAGAGAAGTTATAGAAAGGACAAATGAATATGAGTTGCCATTATGATTTGGATTTGTAAATTATGAAAAGACATTTGATTCTATAAACATTTCTTCAGTGATTAAAACATTGGATCATCAAGGTATAGATCCAGGTTATTGTCATATTTTAAAATAATATTTATAAAAATGCAACAGCAACAATTAGATAACATAATGAGACTAGGAAAGTCAACATTGAGAAGAGTGAAAGACAGAATGACTCTATAGCTCCAAAAATTTTTACAGCAGGGCTGCAAGAAGTATTTTGTGCATTAAAATTGGAAGCTAAAGAAGTGAAAGTAAATGGAGATTATTTAAGTCATTTAGATTTTGCAGATGATGTGGTTGTTTTTGCAAATAATGCTTCAGAGATGCAGGATATGTTGCAGGAATTATCAGATGAAAGTAGAAAAGTAGGACTAAAGATAAATGTTAAAAAGACTAAAGTAATGTTTAATCGATTTGCTCAAAATATGAAAATAAAGATTGATTATGAAGAATTAGAAGAAGTTAATAGTTACAAATACCTTGGTCAGATTATTAATACAGATGGAAACATAATGGATGAAATTATTCATAGAATTAAACTTAGTTGGAGTGTTTTTGTAAAAATAACGTGATACTGAAAGGAAATATGCCTATGTGTTTGAAAAAGAAGGTTTTTAATAAATGTGTTTTACCACTTCTTACTTATGGATCCTAGACTTGCACATTTAATAAAAGCGCAATATAGAGACATCAGACCAATCAAAAAGTATCGAAAGATGCATGGTGGAAATAACAAGTAAGAGATTTAAAATGCAATATATGGGTAAGAGAACAAACGAGTGTTAGTGACATTATTGAAATAATTAAAATTCTGAAGCGAAGTTGGGCTGGACATATTTCTAGGAGAGATGATAATAGATGAACAATTGAAATCTTAAACTGGGTTCCAACAGATTGTAGAAGAACCAGAAAGAGACCACATGTGAGATGGCTGGATGAAATAAAAAAGTGTGCAGAGATGATGTGGAAAAGAGAAGGTAAAGTTATGAGAAGATGGGTTGAACTTGGAGAGACCTTCATCCTGCAGTGGATTGATAATGGTTATTGATGGTAATAATGATGATGACACCCCTTTTACTCTCGCTAAAAGTTCTACTATATAACCCTACACAAATAATTCAAGACATTTTTAGTATCATTCTTTATAAGGATCAGAAAAACCTGCCATTAATAAAGTATTTTTATAAAGCTCCAATCACATGGATTTTATATTCCAATTTCTATGAAATAATACATTAAAATGGTCTTTATAGAAACATACATCAATGATTCTCTCCTGCATATCCCACGTTGAAATTCAGTAATAATCTTAAACTCTCAACTATATCCAGTAGAAAAAATAAATAAACAAAATTTATAATTTATAATTTATTTTGGAGTGAGATGAGCAAATAAATTGAACAGGAAATATTATTTCAATTTAATATCTAATTTATTAATATCAAATAAAACAAATTAAATCCCTTATCACCATTTTACACAAAATAATTAATTAGAGAAATATAAATTAAGATATAAGTAAATGGTCGGCCTTTTTTTCTTTGTGTTACAGAGTTATATGGTTATACACACAGACACACACGGATATATGTATATATATATATATAATTAAAAATTAATAAATACCTAAAAAACAGTATTTTTAAAAGGTTAAATATTTTCATATATAATAAAATAAATAATACTTCATTTACGCACAAAAAACTTATATGTATGTAAAGATTGAATTTTCAATTGCATTTACAATTTTAAAAAAATCAATGACATATTTGTTAGGTTTAAAATAATATTATATATCCCATAGATACACATAGATATGTATGCATATCGATTTATTTATATGTTGTATTAATATTAAAAAAATCAACGTCATTTATTAAACAGGTTTAAAATAAATTAAATTTGAAGTATGAGTATGTGTTTTTCTTTTTTAAATATTTGAGTTGGCAAAATCCAAAAAAAAAAAATATCCAGACCAAAATATAACAATTTACTCTAGATAAATACTTTGCATATAATAAAGATGTATATGAGAGATTGTGACCTGGGCCAACTGATGAGTGCTGGTTCAGCACGAACTGCATCTTGGGGTCTTTTGTCTTTTATTATATCTTTATTTATATGTATTTAAAAAGAATGGGGAAGTATGGAGATGTTTATTATATCTATCTAGACCAAAGTTCTATTCAAAGAAAAAAAATCGGTTAAGATACTTCTTGATTTTTTTTCTTCTCTTTTTCATCTTAACAAAAACTTTGATTCCCTGTTCAAATCTTCCTGTATACTCTTTATCTGCAAATTATAAAACAGCAGGCATAGTGATTTAAATTTATATATCTACTTTACAGAATTATTTGTTCTATTCGGTTTTCTTCCAGTAGGCTAGCATTTGTAAACAGAACAATTATCTACATCACCACATAACAACATATCATCTTTACGCTGTAAACAAATATCCAACGATCATCATATATGTAACTGCAACTATATAAACTTCATAAGCAAAATGTTCTATCCATTATCCGCAATACCTCTTCTTTTTTGTTATACCAGAAATATGAAATCTATTTACATGAACATCAATCACCATTACGTTAATGTTCGCCAATAAATTATGTCATTTACAATAAACAAATATTATCATCATCTTGTCACATAATTCATTATATATTGTTGCTAAATTTTGTGATGGACAATTGTTTTTTGATGTGCAATATATACTTTTTATATGTCAAAGCGTTGACAGGGAAGCGAACCCGGGCCAACTGCTTTTAAGGCAGCTAAGCTAATCGCTAGGCCACCACCGCTTAACTACATTATATACTTAGATTTCAAATTGTGAAGCGATTTTAAAACGGTGGCTGTAAGTTCTGTTAAATATTTGGGTAGCAAAAGACTTTACTAAACGTATGTGTACAAGAAAAAACAACCAAAATAAAATTAATGAAATATCTAAATTAAATATGTGTAAAATAATTTAAATAATGAATAATAATTTTAATAACTAATTAGGAATAAAAAATTTGTACATTTTTTCCCAATAATACAAATATATCATGTTATCTAATACGAAATTATTGACAAATATTGCATACAATTTAAGATACAACTTGTAATATTAAGTGGCTGAGTGTTTCAATCATAGCGAAAAGGTCATCTGAAAATGGTGGAACATATTGGCTACAAGTATGAAATATATGCAAATTGTGGATTAGAAAGTCCATTTTTCGAAGGGGGGAAGCATGTTGTAAGCTGTAGGACATGCTTCATTGCTTTTATGTTTAGATAAATGTCATTCTATACTTACAATGGAAGAGAAGAAAGTTCAAACATGGCCAGTGTACCTTTGGTGTTCTAAAAAGATGGAATTATATTAGATTTTACCAAGAGTTCTTTTGAATATGTAACATTGTTGACATACACTTACAGAAAGAGATGTACATGATTCACCATAATATAAAGCACTGCAACAAGTTTGAGTGCATGAAATCTTGGGCACTATGTGAGGAACTTGAGAGGATAGGGGACCGTTTGAATTATTAATTAATCTATTGTTTGAAGGAATAGTATATGCAAACTTAGCTAAAGTGAAGAAGAAAAGATTTTAATAATGTTTTTAGTGAAGGAGAAATATGTGGGAGAAGAAGCCAGGATTTGATATCTTTGGGGATTTAATATTCAGTTTGTGGTAAAATTGTTTTACTTGTCTTGTAAGATGGCTACATTTGAATCTGATGTTGATAAAGTCTTTTAAATATTGTGCAATGTTAGTTTTGCGATAAGCTGCAAATTTACATAAGTGAAATGGATTTTTTCTCATGTAATTACCATTTATGTACATTAAACAATATTTTAACGACATTATCAATATCTGAGTCAATTACAGCCATTTTGCAAGAAAGAGTAAAACTGAGACTTTTCTTTTCGACATGTATGTGATCAAGTATATCAGCAGTATGAGATAATGTAGATAGTTGAGGATTACGTGAAAGTCTGAGATCAAACCTTCTATATATAACATATTGAAGTGCAAGCATGAAAAAACATGGACCATAGAAATAAATCATATAAGAAAGGTTAAATAATTTTATCACAAACTAAATATTAATTCCCCAAAGATGACAGACCATGGCTTTTCCTTTCATACATTTCTTCCCTCACTAAATCTTTACTAAAACATATTCTCCTCCAGTTAAGCTAAATTTTCATATCCCTCTTCAACCAATAGATTAATTACTAATTCAAAAGATTGCTAACTCTCTAATCAAAACAATCATTCACTACACGATATCTCATGCACTCAAACTAGTTGTAGTGTTTTATATTATGGCAACTCCCATGCATTTCTTTCCACAAATGTCTCTCAATATTGTTTCTTATACAAAATAGTTTTCAATAAACCTGAATAAATCTTTCTTCTTTAAACTCATTAAAAACATATACATATATTGCATAAACATTATAATTTTCTGCATATTTATAAATATTACAATTATTATTTGGTGCATTCTTCTGTATTTATTATAAATAATAGTCAGTTTGAATAAAATAATGGCCGAAATAAAAAAAAAGATTGTTTGGAGTCATCATGTGAAAAAAATGGGGCATCCAGAAACGCATATACAAGCAGAGATCTCTGAGATGTCTTCGGTTGCATGCATATGGAGAGCATCAATTGCAATATGCAAAGTTTAGAAATATTTAAACTAAATATGAATTTAAAATAGTAATCATATGAAATGTCTCATTCAATTTGCTATGATGTATTTATAAGATAATTTATACATTTGAAAGTGTTAGACTTTCTTATAGAAATAATAAAAAAATCTAATCTTGAAGGACTCAAAATTTATATATTAAGCTATTATAAATATTTAAAAGTTTTCCTTTTAGATGCAAAAAAAAAAAACAATGTACAGTTTCTACTCTAGTAAAAATGTTCCAGTATTATATATAACCATTAAAAGTATAAAGCTAAATTGGTCAATTAATAATCAAAATTACGCCATATTCACAAGTCAAACAGATTAGTCAACAAATAAACTCTAAAACACTATCAATGGTTTAACAACTATAATCAGATTTGTAAAGTATAAAGAACTACAAAATAACAATGTATTTAAATTAAACATTACCCACAATTCTGCTAAATTCCCATACACCCTTAATATTAAAAGAACTTTTAAATAAATTAATTGCTTCAGAAATATAAATTTTTAATAATAAATATTTTTAATTCTTTTTATTTAATTTTTTTTAGGAAGACAATCTTACCTTCATCATAATTAATAGTGGGGTCTGTATCTCTTTCTTCCATATATAAAACAAAACTAAGATATTTATTTCAAACACTACTTTTATGTACCTTTGTTCTTTCATTTAAGCTTAAATTACTCTGACCTATACAGACCTTCTTACAAAAACAAGCGGTAATATTCACTACTTCAGGAATAGACTTTCTGTAAAATTACTTTTGTGTTATTTAATAAATTATTCAAAGTAATATTCCTTTTCCAAACAATTTTTTTTATTTCCAAACAAATTACTATTCTTAATTACAATTCTATAAAAAGAAAATTTAAATTGCAAAAAAAATAATATATTTTTCTTTATTCTTTACATCATGACAAATAATATTAGCACTAAATAAAATACTTTTAACAAATTTATCAGATTAGCCAATACTAAAATAAACTTTTTAAAAATTGACCGTTTTGAAACAAAGCTATCCCATTAGAATTATTTAATCTCTTATTTTTACAGCAATAATTTCTTAAAGAAGATGCTTCGTGAGATACATATTGATAATTATCAAGTTTAATTATATATATATACTTTTAATTATGTGTGTATATAAATAGTTAAAACGAGATTGCTTAGACAACAGTTTGAGATTGCAGATTGTCATTGATATAGTGATTGTCTTTGTGTTAACTTATTTTTTTAATATGCTTAAAAAATTATATATATATATTTATGAATGATATGTAAGTGGAGTAAGTAGATAGATAGATAGATAGATAGATAGATAGATAGATAGATAGATAGATAGATAGATAGATAGATAGATAGATAGATAGATAGATAGATAGATAGATAGATAGATAGATAGATAGATAGATAGATAGGTAGGTAGGTAGGTAGGTAGGTAGGTAGGTAGGTAGGTAGGTAGGTAGGTAGGTAGGTAGGTAGGTAGGTAGGTAGGTAGGTAGGTAGGTAGGTAGGTAGGTAGGTAGGTAGGTAGGTAGGTAGGTAGGTAGGTAGGTAGGTAGGTAGGTAGGTAGGTAGGTAGGTAGGTAGGTAGGTAGGTAGGTAGATAGATAGATAGATAGATAGATAGATAGATAGATAGATAGATAGATAGATAGATAGATAAATCTAAATTCAAATTATTATTTATTATATTACTATAATACTGAAAATAAATTTATAATCAAACATTTTCATTTATAATACTTTTTATCCACCAAAAAAATTTACAAATGACGTTATAATAGTAATAATAAAAAGTCAGATGTCACATGACTTATATATAGCTTGCATTTACCAATATGTAAACTTAAGAGCATGCTAACGCTCTAAACAAGCTTTTTTTATTATTATGATAAATGCTATTACAAGAGAAGGCATTCAAATCATCTTTATCTTAGATTGCCCCCATCCCCAGACTGAAGAGACCCTAGGTCGAAACCGGTCTGGGGATGGGGACAATGTAAGATAAAGATGATTTGAATGCATTCTCTTGTAGTAGCATTTATCATAATAAAATGACGTTATAATAAATAAATAAAAATTATCGAATCATTTATTGCTCAGTAGTTCATAAAAGCTTCGATTCCTGAAGGTCAGAAATGGAATCATTCGAAGTCTATTTACTCCAAATTCAGACACGTAAGTAATACTATACTACTTAGAGCAGTGATAGAATAAAAAATGTTGAAATAGTTAAAAAAATGAATAGTATAATGGGAATACCCTTTTTGCTTTACAACTCAAATTAATTCATTGTTATATATAATTAAAAGTGTTAATTTGCTGTCATCAATTAATTTGCTTAAATTAGATCAAAAATCATTATATTTGTGCAATAATAATAAAATGCAAACAGCTTCTCAAATAGTAAATAAATAATATATATTAACCAATTTTATTAATGCTCACACGCACAAAACTTTTACTTTTGTACAAAGCTGTTGGAAAATAAATATATTATAGTATTAAGAATAAAATTATTATTTTTTAATTCTGTTAATTAATAAATAAATCAATATCTTAATTATGAGTAAACAAAAATTTAATTTATCTTCCAAAAAAAGAAAGCTCAAGATATTTCGTCATCATTTTAATAAAATCTATTATTATCTAGCACGTTTGTATCTTTATTTTTTTATGTAATTAAAAGAAATAATAATAATTATTATTATTATTATTATTATTATTATTATTTCATGTGTCAAAGCATCGGCCGGGAAGCGAACCCGCAAACCCGGGAAACTGCTTGTAAGGCGGCTGTGCTGACCACTCGACCACCAATGCTTGACAATTATTATTATTATTATTATTATTATTATTATTATTATTATTATTATTATTATTATTACAAACTAATATTGTTTGGCATAAAGTTATATGAATAATTCTAAGTCTTCTTGCTTTTATATTTATCTTCCTGCATATAAACATAATGAAATAATAGCCTCTTATTAATGGTCTAATAGTGTTTCCATTTCTTTTTCTTTTTTATGGATCTCTGGCCAGTTCTCTAAGGTTTTAAAATTTTGATTGAATTTATTTTATGTTATTATTTTGTGTTATTTTATTTCTCATCTTTTTCTTTTTCTCTCTCTAGTCTTATTTGAATTGTTTTCATTATCTTTGTGGGTAACATGGGAGATCTTTCTTGTTTTTACATGAATGTCAGAGGTAGGCGAACTATATGTGTTCAAATTAAGCAATTTTTTTGAAACAAACGTTTTGGTATCACAATACTTACAGAAACTTGGTTAATTAAACATCTTTATGATTGTTTTTTCTTGATGATAGATTTAGTGTTTCGACCTGATAGATCTATGGAAAATATTTTCAAGGTTGTGGTACTCTTATTGCTTTTTATAAAGTTGTTTTTTTATATATAAAGAACTTTATTTTACTTTTTTTGTGTGTGAATCTACATGGTTTGAAATTACTTTAAATCACAATTTTAAATCTATTTTAGGCAATGATTACCTTAAACCAACTTGGTCAGTGTTGGAGTTTGATTATTTTTTTGACATCACTTGAAGATTTTCTGATTGGCAATGATAATGTTATTATTACCAGTGATTTAAATATTCTATATTTATATTAGGTAGAAATATTA
>JAQFVV010012748.1:147870-180370 GCA_028023455.1 Epiperipatus broadwayi | reverse complement strand
ATGTGAGTGCGCGAAATTTATTATTTAAAGTAATAGCGCAATATCGAGTTCGACTTCTGGTGAAATATGAATCGCATAACTTCAAAATCGTGTTAAATAAATTCACGTAAAAAGAGACCCAGGTGTATATATATACATAACGATTAACAACATATTTTCTTCTATAAAATTTTCTAATATGACTAAAACCATAAAAATCATGAGATATACCTTGCAATGTTTTTGACATTTTGCTATGTATTTTTTCTTAATGCCCCAGCATTTAGAAAATTCCAGGAGAAAAATTAAATTGACTTTGATAACATGTATATGCCAAAAAATTTTCACTTATTTGGAAGAAATAGTATTTGATATATTTTTAAAAAGGAATGTGAAGTAAAAAATAATTCTTCACTTAGATTGAGTAAATGATGTAATTGAATACTCAATCACGAAATCAGAACAAACTTTATAACCAAACAATGTGTAAGAGGAAACTAAGTAGGAAATAAAATATTGATTCGAGTGAACATTTTTATTACGTTGTCAAATTAATAGTATAAAAGGTCAATCATAGACTCAAACTTAGTTAAATTACTTACTGTAACAATGCTTCAAAATAAATTATGATATATACTTGAAAAGAAATATTTGCAATAAATATATTTTCCTATTGCTTATTATTTTAAATAGAAGTATACTTTATATACATGGAATCTAGATGTAATATAGTGGATTGGAAAACAGACATTCAAGCTCCTTTCAGGTCGTCATCCACTTTATTTCATTCAATATATATATATATAATGCTGACTCAGCACTCAACAGTGATTTAAAGTCAACATGGGCATGACAATAATATTGGTATTGGTAAGGGACTTCAGCAATCCATCATCAGATTTTCAATGACATGGATAATTGATGAGTTGGAGTAGATTGAAGGCTGTCCATTAAAGACTGAAAAATTTCTATTTTAATATAAACCAAGCACTGATTATATGTTGGGGAGATGATAATCTGAACCAACAGATATGCTTCTTCAGCACAAAATATGTATATTGAAGAAAATTTAATTTTTTCACATGCGTGTGACCATGCGTATCCATTTTTTGAGATAGAGTGGGTGGCTAAAGGCAGATTGAATGTCTGTATTCAAATCCCCTATATTATCTCTTATCAGTAAGTCTTCTTTGGGGCATTTTGTAGAAAAGATATACTGAACAATATATAAGGTATTATTTTAATTTTATGAAGCAGGATTGAAAGAATAGAGATAGATCTAAGAAAAGCTTAGCTTTAATAATATTTTAAAGAATTAAACAGCTAAAATAAAACTGAACTGAATTTACTACTAGACAATAATATATGACCGACTAAAATATTAAAACTGTCATTAATAGATTATACAGAATTTTAAACTTCTTTCTTAATATTATAATAAATAAAATTAAAAGCGTGTGAAGCGCTTGAAAGAGAAGCTATAAAGAGTGCAAAAATATTAAAAGCTTTGTGCTTTAGAGGCTATTATGTCTCTGTTCAATATTGCTATGAATATGAGACAACCTGCCTCGAAAGCACTCAGCTTTTAAAATTTTGGCACTCTTTATAGCTTCTCTTTCAAGCGCTCCACAAGCTTTGAATTTTATTACTCAAGGCGCATGTACGAAGGTTTTAGCCTTATATAAGTATCGCGTGCTGACATCGCGCTTAATAAGAATTAATATTTACAACTTTAAATTGATTCAACATATTTCCAAATTTAATATCTGAATATTGGCTCGTTGTAAATCGAATTTCGCGAATGTTAATGTTTAATAGAAATGGTGGACTTAATCAGTGAAGTATTTATTAGCTTCATGCTCCCAAATCAAAATGCTTTAGATTTGCCTATATAATTTAGAAAAATAGGTTAGAGATAAGAGGGTCTCTGTTATCTTTATAAAGTCGAATCTTGTGTTATGATTTGTAGAGATCTCTCTTGTTAAAATTAAGCACTCAAGGCACGTGTACTAAGGTTTTAGCCTTATATAAGTATTATTAATAGATTATAAAATACGTAGAATAAACTGTTGGAAAATTAAAAGGACATAAGGTAGAAATTATTGAAATTTGATTCTTTATTGGATTGGAAATGGGTGCAAGAAAATGGATTTTGTAATTCATTAAAGGTATAATTTTAAATACATACACAGAATCACAACTTAAAAATAATGATAATATGAATATTAATAATGTTGCCTTCATTTTACTGTAGCTAGTATAAAATCTTTAAAACGATAGCCGCCAATAGGAATGACAGTTATCGTAATTCTTAAAACCTCCTTGACAGAGAAAGCACAACAGAGCAACCCATTAGATATTAACTAAAAATATAAAATTAAAATAATATAAATATGTAATTTTATCCAGAAACAATCTTCATTCTGTTAAAATAGTTAATCTTAAAATAGGGCAAAAAAGATACATTAAGAAATTAATTTCAAAATAGGCCAACAAAGATACATTGTATCTAACACCATGTATCACATATTATTTGACATTGTTTGGAAGTCTTAATACATTAATAAATCAAATATTTCATACATTAATAAATCAAATATTTCAAGTAACATTTGCGTTACAAAATTTTCGTTCCCTTTGTAAAAAAATCACTTTCGGAAATGAGTAATATATATATATATTTATAAGTAAAAGATATATTTTCCCAAAGAGAAATAACGCCCTCTAATGACAAATGTTTTAACTTAAATATCACGTGGTTTCTCCAATGTTTTAAAATTAATTATCTTTTTTCTTTCAAAGTGTTAAGGTATCGTCAAATTTATTGATATTCATAATATTTAGTGTACAGAGGTATTCAGAAGTCAGTGTAAATAATTTGAGAAGTTTCTAAAACCTCAAAAATATTTACATAATAATTTTTAAATATTAATTCTCATAAATATATTCCCTTTAAAAGGGATTTTTTGAATTTGTTTTTATAGTTTATTTAATTCTTACCAGCTGTTAATAGCATATCAGACATAACTTCGGCTACATGCTTTTGCGGCTGTACTTCGCCTACTCTTAGAATGGCCTCATCAGCAACTTTTACATTTGAGAATGTCTATATTCACATTTCATACATAATAGATACAATAATTTGTATCTATTATTTTGTACGAATTTCGCTTTTGTTTTTTATCAAACGTGAGATGGATTTAACAAAAATGATTGCTTGAATGTTATGCAAAGGAAACCCATGGGTGGAGAATAATTATTAAACAATGAGACATTTTTCTTTTTTATTGGATTAACAATGAATCTGATGAATATTCGAAATGAAAAGTGAAAAAAAAAACATCACTAATGTTTTATTGCCGGATGAAAGTTATTACACAATGGAATATCCATGAGTTAAAGTCATTAATCAACCCAAGCTGAGAAGAAATTTTTCAACTTTTTCATTTTAATTTATTACATACCTAATAATAGCTATATGTACAACCGCTTATAAAAGTCCTAAGTTTGTTTATAGATCCTCAGATACCTAAATGTGAAATTCGTGATTGCCGTTTTGTGGATAATTAATTTGCAGTTAAGGCAGGTAGTGGTATTTATCACAACGATCTTCCAATTCAACTTTAAGTTCAGAAGTATTACAAACATTTAATAAAACTTACAAAATAATAGACTATTAGAATTAACGCCTTTAATAAGCAATTAGTTGTGAGCAAAGTAATAAAGTGAAAATAATTGAAAAAATATAAATTATAAAGTTGTAAAAAATATACATAAACTGAATAATAGATACTAGGAAGTTTGACATGTAGAGATAAAAGTGTATTGAGATAAAACAACACAATGAGCAGAAACATTACATCGAAAAGTAAGTTTGAAAGAATAGCAAAATAAGAAGGTTCAAGAAAAAAGAAAGTATTATAAATAGTCAAAATAAGAGTCACAGATCACGTGACCCTATCACTTAAGCTTGTAACCTATAAACAGTGAGGATTGCCAATTCCTCAACAAGCTTTGTGATAAATGCTTATCCAGAGCCAGCACTTAAAATATCTCTATCAGAAACTCCCCCCAAAACCCTGACCATAGTTTCATGCTTTGGCACTTCTCAGAGAGGTGCCAGGGTAGGTTCAGACACTAGATTTAAAAATACCAAAAAAAAGAAAGTATTGTCTTGAAGAATCAACCAATGAAGTAAAAAATGTTAAATCATTAGAAATGATGATAACTTTGTATTTAAAATAAAGGTTATGACTGATGATGATGATTTAGTTAATAGTTTTTTTGGTGCTTGTATTATAGATAAAGTCGTCGTAGGATGACACTGTTTTCACACTAAAACTATAAAATATGAACTTTCACGGGCTGTTGATTTTAATAATTTTTCTGTGCTTTTTTGTAATGCGAAAATAAAAACAAAACAAAATCGTCTTTTTTAAATATTATTTTTTATTAACATATACAGTTTAAATGATAATAATAAATGTAAAATAAAATCAACAAATTACAATTTGATTCGTGTTTTTTATATCGTATACTTTTTAAATTGTGTTACGGCTTCTTTTTTATCAATTTTCTATCGGATATTTTTTTACTTGTGTTACGGCTTTTTTTGTTGTTGTTTAACTAAAAAATAATAATCGTAATAAAAGTAAAAGTTGTTACAGTTAGATTTAGGGTTAGTTTTAGGGTTAGTTTTAGGGTTAGTTTAGGATTAGGTTTAGGGTTAGTTTTAGGGTTAGTTTAGGGTTAGTTTTAGGGTTAGGGTTAGTTTTAGAGTTAGTGTTCTGTTTGTTTGTAATGCTAAAATAAACAAATTCAAAATCGTATCCGTACTCGGACAGAAGAAAGAAACTCAAACTTTTTTAAACAACAACAAACACATACAAATGTCTTTTTTACTTATTAAACATGTTTATAATATTTGCTTTTTATTAAATTTACAAAAAAACCTGTATATTTGAACTTTTCTTACTGGATATTTTTTTCGTACCGCTCTTTTATACTTCAAAAATATACAGACGGTAGAATCTTCTTTGTCTTGTGGAATGTTAATAACAGTAGTTACTTGACATGTTACCTAATTGCAACTCAATAAAAAAAAAGATATTTAACATCTTCCCAAATAAAAGTTCAATACAGTACATTGTAAAAAGTCTTATAATTATTGTTTTAAAAAATCTGAACATTTCAATAGTTTAAAATAAAATAAAAAATCCAATGCAAACAACATTTCAATATAATTCACATACAAACTCTCTCATCAAGCCGTAATTACTTTATAAATTGTGCGAATTCGGAAAATGTATTTGCTTTCATGCAACATACATGCTGTACTGCGACGTGACATAGCACCCTGCATTCTGTAGCGCAACAAAAAAGTTGTACTATTGAAAACGTGGGTTTGAATGTGTCGGCCACGGAAACAGCATTTTAATGTGTTTTGGCACAAAAAGCGTGACATAGAGCGGCTAAAAGATGAGTACCATTTTTTTTTTTCAAACTTAAAAAGTTATATGGAAAGTTATAATTCAAATTACATTATATACTTGCATGCACAGCATAGAGTTAAGAATTATATGGATTGTACAAAACTCTTCACTTATTATAATCTATTTACAAAAGAATAACTTCAGCTGAATTTCTGAAATTAAAGAACATCAATAAGAAAATATCGCAGTGAGTGTTGTTACTATTATACGTAGTATTTTATAAAACACTCTAAAATTCTCAAGTACAAATTACATGTTGGGGATAAGCTTTTATTAAATTTTGTATAACAACTTTAACTAGTTTCACAACGGCTTGACAATTAAGAAGTATATCTAATTATGATTCTCCGTTGAATTCCATATATGAGCATATTTTCTTTTTAGATTACTTTTTAGTAATGTTTATAATATAAATATTATCCACCAATCTAAAAAAAGCCATGAAAAAATTCGTCAGAATATATGTATTTAGCAAGTACAATATTGTTCATTGTTTCCATGTGACGTCGGATGAAGACAGGTCTTACAAACATGTAATGTATATCGTGAAATGAAGCAGTCACATAAAGCTCATTGATTCTCTGAAAGCATGATTCTCATGTAACGACCTATACTTATTCAACATAGGATGGTAGGAAACGTTTTAAATGGTATTACAGTATAATATTTCTCGATTAAAATAGAAATCGGTTCTGATTTTTTTATTAATTCAAATTTCCATAAGAGTAATATTCCTATGGTCACGTTTATTAATTTTTGGATTTTATATATATATACTTTAAAAATTGTCCTATCAAGCAAACATACTAGAAATTCTTAACAACTTTATGCAAACCCAACTATATTTTTTTTATACTTTTCAATAAGTTTAGGTAAATGTCGCGAATGAGTAAATAGAATACATATATAATAATATATAATAATGTTATTAATAAGCTGATAAATAATAATAAACTTATCAAATATATAATATTAAGAATATAACCACGTTTCTGAAAGTTACTAGGCCAGTTTATAAGCAAGAATACCAATGACTCATTTAGAAAAGTTTTTAAACAATATCCACCTTTGTTATATCAAAAGTAATCTATGTTGTCAGTTAAAAATTATTTTTGTTTAAATAAATATTTGGGAATCTTATTTAAAAATTGTTTTGGTTATAATCAAAGTTGTTACGTCCATGAAATCAATAAAAAGAAAAACGAAATTTATATTTAGTCACATATTAATTATATAATAAACACAATCATTTTCAAAGCTAGGTAGGTATTCATTGTAAATCACATAATAACATCCCAAGTTTATTCTATACCAGTTGACAAGACAACTTTATTAAATAAAAATGTTTGCATTGAGAAAATATTAAATATTTCTGGTGTTGATAATCTTTGCCTGTTATCATGTGATTTGTGTTTAGGAACCATCTAGGTTTGTGCAAAATTAGAACTTGTATCTAAATGATAAATTATATATATATATATTGTAACGGAAAGAAGACATTTGTAACAGAAATAATACTAAATTGATAGAAAATGATCCATTATTAACATATATGTTTATCTAATCTGTTATTTGTAACAGTAAGTAAACATTGTCACAGTATAGATAAATAGATGAGTGATGAAATGATAGTTGCCATAATTCAATAACCAAACACTAAACAGGATAATTGATATGCTGCAGCGGTTCATCATTTGTAACCAAGTAAACTAAATGAGAAATGAATTCACTGTGTTAGCCAAAATACAATTTATGATTAAATAAGGATGATGCTAACATATAAATAAGAATATATGCATATCATGCTCTATCTGGGTGTCTATTTCTAATTAATTAAATATAACATTATAGCCCGATTGCCGCTATCCTAAACATTAATTCTGTCACATTAGTAATGAAATAAATAAGTTATCTCATTTCTCCATATAAAATAACAACAATGACAATTAAAACTATCATCATTAAAGATTTAATAATATCTAAATATTGGGGATGTCATTTGAACAATAAAACATACTGGCCATTGTCATCAAATAAAAGAATATTAAATATAGCAACTGAATAAAATTACCCACTTTGAGATTCCTGGAGTGCATTATGCTTATCTCCCATACTAGATTCTTTTAA
This sequence comes from Epiperipatus broadwayi, assembly GCA_028023455.1. NCBI lineage: Eukaryota > Metazoa > Onychophora > Udeonychophora > Euonychophora > Peripatidae > Epiperipatus > Epiperipatus broadwayi. The sequence goes on along the minus strand of JAQFVV010012748.1, from coordinate 172,772 downwards.
CAAAGAATCCTTCCTATTCTTCTTTCCAACCATATAAGACCATTCATGGTCACATGCACACACTGGTGCTATTCATGACAACTTATAAAATATATATTATATAAAGTTAATATTATGAAGTTGAAAAGGGATTATATCACTCTTTATTCAGTTTAGCTAAGTATATGTGTTTTCCCACGAGCGCCACTAGATTGTTTTAAATCTAGATAAATATCTGTTTAGAGTATACTGAGTTCAAACTCATTCGGTACATTTTTATCATACATGACTTGGATGACTAATGAAAAAAAATGACATTCTTACATTTTATCTATATCGATAAAATTACAAGATCCCAATATTACCAAAATTTATATTATAGATCAAAGACTCTTATAGACATTGCTAGCTCATTTTATGTATATTGATGAACAGACAAGTATCATCTTATTAATGGCTTCTAAACAAGCATCGTGAAAACCATTATTAATATTGATGGCCATTTAACTAGATTATTTATCACAATATAAAGGTGATAATGATGATGATAATAATGATGAATGATAATAATAGTGATATCATAATAATAATGATAATAATGGTGATAATGATACTAGCCATAGCTTACTAATAAACTCACAACAATAAATTAATCTTTATAAACTCATATGCATTTATTAAAAATTATCCTATTTCAAACTGAGATTTAAATATTACATTTACTAGCATTTATATAAGTTTATAGTTATTTACTAAAATACTTTTATAGTTAAAACCAGGATTTAATAATACTAGTGATGATGAATAATCATCATGAATCTCTATGCATGATATTCATCTTTCTATAAATCTTTATTTACTACATATATTAATTAAGCTAAACATTAGATTTAATGATTATAATTTATTAATGATGATGATGGCAATCATAACTCTTGTATGGTATTATTTGAAACATTTTAAACAATAATACGATATCCATCTTTGATAAGGATGATCATAATTCATGGACACAACATAATTTTAGCTTTCTTTATAAACCTATATATATTAAAACTTGGTTATTATCAAGCTTAACCCTTAAATACCTAAATGTAAATCAACATTCTAGTTTACTTAACATTTTGCGAGCGCTTAATATTAGCAAGTGATTGCTCAATATTTACGAATGATGATTCTTAATATCTGTGAGCGATGATGATGATGATCATTTAAAACCATATAATTAAGACAAGAAAACATAATATTTTTAATAAGAACTCGTAAATCAATTAAGATATATAATTATATTTTATTAATACTATTCCTCTTTCCTTTCTTTAAAATCAAATTAATAATTAGATAAATGGCTTATTATTACATTAATTCAATACAAAACTAATACAAAAAATTTATATAAGCACAACCAAATAAACTTAATATATAAGCTTGTCATTTTGGATATTTTAAAATAAGCTGGCTTAAAATGACATTTAAAAAAAAATATATTTCATGGAATGCTTACTTAAAACTTTCCTAACTTATTATATTATAAAAATAAATTTCATATGTAACTTGTGTGTTTTATTTCACTTCCATTCAAATGTGATTCCTGCTTTATAATTTACTATATTTAAACTAACTAGGTATAACCTATTCTTTTGACGTGTTTGTATAGGCAATTACACATGCACACACATTCGGTAATGTTAACATATATGTTTAAAATGTATACCCCTATATTAGAGATTAATACATAAATTACATATATATAAAAAATATTCGTGCAACATTTTAGCAAAATAAAATACATTATATCAATTTTAATATGCAACAAGATAAAATAAAAAAAAAACATTATAAATGCATATATTTATAGGTTGCTCATTATCATAACAACTGAAAAACAATTAAAAAAAACATTTCAATATTACAATATAATAAAAAAAATAATGAACATTTAAGTTTAACGATTTAAACTGTATTTGTGTTATGTTATGTGATATTGAGAATAACTATAGATAAACAAGCCCTTAATGTTTCTGTATCAAAAGAAAAAATAATGATTTGAACAATAAATTAAGGTTTACTTTTAATAAGCAATAATAAAAGACCTGCTAACGAAAGTTCATAGTTACCCGATCACTTTCACTTCTTATAAATGTCCTGAGTTTGAATTTTCAGACTGCTTGTCTTTGCTCCATTTAAAAAAGAACGTTTCTTTCAGATACTTTAAGATAAACATGAATTAATTGACCTGCTTATTTCTTCAATTTTAAAGTTATTTATTGTTGATACTTTTGATAATGCTGAATTCATTGATTGGCTTGATTCTACCATTTCAAAAAGAGTTATTATAAATACTTTTAGATAGGTATGAACTGGTGGATTTTCTTGTCTCTTCCATTTAAAAAAAAAAACATTTTAGACACTTTATGTGACTGAGGAAAACTTTAACAAAAATTTGATTTATAGCTTCAAATTTGGCTATATGGCTTTTATACATTTTCTTTTCCTCTTCCCTCCCCTTCTCCATCCATCCAAAGGTAATGAGCCTAGAATAGACGAGGAGCCAGAAAAGAAGCATTTCATATAGCTTGTGTGGTTGGCTTCAAACTCTATCATTTTGTTGGTTATTATATGATTGGTATATGAGTCCACAGTAGATTAGTGATTTTAACCCATTCTGTATTAATCCAGGAAGCAGAAAAAATGGTTTTAGCAATGCAAATTCATGGTATTATTCACAGCAAGATATATTAATATCATTTTTATATAATTGTTAATAATTTCTTCCAAGTAATTCAATTTTGTTCCATTCTTTCTTCTTTTCTTAATCTTGCTAGGAATTACTTATATAGATGCACATCTTCGTCTATACTGGCTTTAAAACAAGAGTCATTTTTTTCTTCCTCAATTTTTTAAAGTGTGAAAAAAAAAATCAAATTGCTCACTTTCTTTTTCCAACATTAAAAAAAAAAACTGATCGTTACATCTCTTTTTAATAATAATGACTGAGTGATCTTTAAACATTTCTGTTTAATAATAAAAAAAAACTGAGTCATTACATCTCTGATTAATAATACTGAATGAGTGATCTCTCAATATTATTTCATTCATTTATATTGCCAATCTTTGGTCAAAGAAACTGATCACCTGCATATCTTATCTTGAGATAAAAGATCAAAAGCTTCACAAGTTTGATGTCTGTCGCAATTTTACAAGAAAATCAATAATCACGTTTTATTACATCAAAGCACCCCTTTTATAAAATAATCTTAGATACAGATAAAAACAATACAATAAAGTTGGCAATCTATAGTCACTAGCAATAGGTGTAAAATCATTTTTGTTTTTATACAGACATTTTCATTCTTTCACACTTTTTTTTTTGCACGTGTACATTTTTTTAATCTCCTAATCTACTAATCTGATCGCCTTATTTTACACTTTCTGAATGTTTTATTTTACAGAAATAAAACTAAATAACTGAATATATTAATTATTTAATAAGAAAAATAACATATTAAAAGATCATTTCTTACAACATTATATTCATTCACCACTTATTAATTTATCAACTATATATTACACATATAATATACGTACACATAAATCTATATATATAAAAGAATTTTTTTTCTCAATTAAATAATATATATGTGTGGGACATGAGAACATACATATATGTACAATATATACACACACATATATATATATATATTGTAACCATATGGTTGGGCTCGAATATATCAAACCTTATTTAAATTATCAAATCTGAAAAATTTTAAATTTTAATTAATAACAATTGCAAAATATTAAAATCAATTAATTACATCAATGGTTCATTAGAGTGTTTGCTAGATTGTACTTTTAAAATTCAGTAAATTATATCCTTAAATATTCTGACAGTGATAAAAACTTAGACTGCTTGAGTGTAAAAGAGATTTCATATGCATTGTAAGTTTCAATAATATAAAATGATAATTTAACAGTATTATTATTTAAATAAGGGGTATAAATATGTTTGGTGTTTTATCATTATTGAATAATAATTGGAAAGATTAAATTTATAAGTCTTGTAAATGAATAATTGTATTCAATTTCTTAAGCATATTTTTATTGTAATTTAAATTGGTCTTGAATAGGCTGATTAGTTATCAAGAATGAATGTAGATGGAGGAATCCCAATTATATGCACACTATGCTGTCATTGGTCTAATTTTAATACCACAGTTCAATGTAATATAGAGTATAAAAAAACTTGACAGAGTTTGTAGGGGGGGGGGGGCTATCAAGAAAAAAATCAGAGCAAAGACTTCAATATCTAAAACCTACAAAATTAAAGAAAGAGCTGAAAGGGTTATAACTCTAGGACTGAATTGAACAAGTTTAAAAAATATTGTATTTTTAAAACCATGGAATAAGAAATTGTAACTTTTTGTATACATTCTCTCTACTTTTCCATTGATGAAAATTGCTGGAATTCAAACTGGAAAGAAATAATGAGAGCCATATTTGAAACTAATTGTCTGACAAAATGCGACCTCAAACTCAGGACTAAACAAGAAATTGTAAGCATGAACTTTTATTTCACATATTCTAGTCAGTTTAGATATTTAAAAGTTATGCATGATTTATTTAGATTGACAAAAAAAGAAATGTTCTGCGCAGCTTTTTATAAATAAAGACGAAATATGTTTTTTTCTTTCTTGTGAATTATATAATATTAATAAAAATCTAAAAAAAAAAATAATTTGAATAAAACTTTTAAGATTTAAATAAATAAAAAAACGTCACTTCAAATGGTATAATGTTTAATCAATTTATAAAATGAGGAACTTATTATATATGTATTTTAAAGAAAAAAATTTAATTTGATAAACTTTTTAAGCGCCAACTTTAGTGTTCATTAGAATGAAAATCGGAATACGTTTACAGGAGTAATAAATGCAAAAAGAAAATGTTTACCTCATAGTTATCAAATATATTTTATGGAAATTCTCATAAAAGAAAACAATAGTCATTTATTATATATAATGTAAGAAAATACTTAATAGTATTAATGTGAAACATAAATGAACAAAAATAATCTACTTCTTAATAACTGGTGAAATGCTAGAATTGATCATAATTTTAAATATAAACAAGAACATTTTGAAATGATTCAAAATACTAGAATCGGTTTTTATGGTTTTATTAAATTACCACAGATGAAAGGGGGGAAAATCAACAAAATAATTTTGAGAAAGTTTTTTCTTGTTGTTAACTTGAAGATACAGCTTAATTTCAAATAAAAATTTGTCTGCAGAAGAGATTAATAAGCGCTATGGTATTATTATTCTATTACTACAAAATTTTGAGTGTTTTATTGTTTTTCAGTATCATGATCAAATATTAATATAAAATTTAATAAAAGGTATATAGATGCATTAATCATAAAATGTTTTGTCTATGACGTCATTTCCCCTCGCTAGATAGCTCATAATAAGAGAACAAACTATGAACTAGGAAATGTTGTTTTTTTATTACTCATGTTTACTATTATGGTATATTGTTTTTAATATGTTATAAAAGCATATATATTTTTTTAATATTGTGGTATAAATATATTATTGCATTAAAGACAGATTAATAATACATTTATTTTTTTTATTTTATTTTGCCAGTTGGTTTAAATGTACCATTCTATCTAATTTGTTCAGATAGAGAGAGATACTCATTTCATACATTAATGAAAATAACTTCTGATATTCTTTTGATGGGTAAACAGACAGAATAATTTGTCAAAGGTATGATATAATGACACCATCGTCTTATTATTTGGAGAATTTTATATAAGCATTTTAGATTTATTAAAATTTTGCCTATAAATTAGCATATCTACTTTAGTTATAGAATGTAAGCTATTCTTCATTGTCTACATGTGTCTTTATTGTTATATAAAAAAACATTATCATTATTTTAAAAAATAATTAATGGTTATGTAACTTACAATGTTCATTTGTTTAATACACTATTAGTTTATGCATTGCAAAATGGGATATTTATATTTTAACTTTTATTCTTAGAATTATTTTATCTTGCTATTGTATTGATAAGGATTTGTGACAGTTTTCATCTGATGAGTATGTGCAACATGTAATGGCATCAAATATTGTATCATTGATATTGTGCATGGGTATATGGATCACTCTCCCATCGCTTATTCCATGAGAGGATTATATTGTTGAGGTGGATAAATAGTAAATGCTTAGTTAGCACAGTTAATCCCTAGAGAGGATTATATTCATGGCATGTATTCTGTTTCCCTGTGATGAGACAAAGTCATTGCATTTGTACTTAAGAAAAAGGTATGGGAATTGGCCATATATAGTACAATTATATAATGTTGTTTTGTAGAGCCTCTCTTTAGTGTCTGATTTCTCATGATGTTATGTACTTATTTTCGACCATGTATGGTGAAGTTCTTGATATGTTATAATTATATAGCAATGATAGGATAAAGTTAGATTCAGGGATACTTCTGTACCTTTAGGGTTTGCCTAATTGTGAATAGTGTATATATGATGCTGTAGTATCTGTATGGTATGATAAGGGATACACATGAACAATGTCATTGTATTTTTATCAAGAAGTAATTTGCCGATGGATCAGTAAGACAGGTTAATAATTGGAATGATTATGTTGTGGACATAGGCAGGGTTTTGGTGTAATGTATGCATTTGACTTCTGATGTATGTCCCCACATTAATATAATAAATTTCTTCATTTCAAATAATAATAATTATTATTTGTGCTGCATATAATAATTTCCCTTATATCATATTCTGATATAAATAAAATAGTTATAGTGTAACATGCTGCTTTATAACATTAAGTTTTACATTTTTAAGTTTTTACTTATCCTAAATATTTGAATACACTTTTATTTGGTAACTAACATCCTGTGTTAGAATATAAAATAAAAGAAACATAATGGATAATGATAGTGATAATGAAGGTATCACAGTACTATACTATTTTATATATTATTATGCGTGTATTAATGAGATGTACCTTGTTTTATATAATGTCTCTGTCTTGTTTCATATAATGTTTCTGAAAGACAGATATTCAATTATTTCTGATGTTTAAAGAAATTTTATAAATAGTGTAAATAAATCTTGTTGTTTTCAAAATTTACTTAATTGGCTGTGGTCTCATTGCCAATCATCAGCCGCATTATTATTGTTGTTATGGACCCATTATCTTATTATTTTGAAGTTATCATCAATCAATATAGTATATTTGACTAGACATTGGTATATCATGATAATTTTGTTAAGCCCTTTTATTTTAAAAGTATATTTAAGGCATCATCACTTGATCAAAATATTGTTAACCTAGAGTTCCTATGTTATTTTAAATAATATATCAAAAGATGAAACACTTAATTGTGATTTCACTTGTTTATTTGAACCATCAGATATATCATTCACCGATCTTGATCACATTGCCCATAATTATTTAATAAAATAAAGTTGGTATGCTGTTGTGTTTAGTTAGTAAAAGTTTATTCATATTTCTTGAAGCTTAAAGTTTATAATATTTATGGAGTTTATAAAGTTTACATGGAATTGCCAAATATTGTTTGTTAATTCTATTTTGTATTATGAGCTGTTTTGTTTGCTGTATTTGGGTAATAGCAAAATCCCTCTCACTGATCCAAGTATATCTTGTAAAATAATAATATTTAAGCTATTTGAACCCTGAGAAGAATATGTTATTAATTTGCAGTGTAATTTTAAATTTATGGTAAATTTTACATCTACAGTTATTTATTGTACTTGGATTTGACTTATGTTATTTTCACAGTTTAATTAAAGTCAATATAACTTTAATATGTAAATTTATTCTTTTGTCTTAAAACTTATAGATTGTTTTGACTTCATGGTGAATATTCCGTTTTTGTCAAGCTCAATTATCAACATTGTTCTCCTATTTCATCTTGATCTTTCTTTTATTTCTTCATCTTCATTTAATCTTAATTGATTATCATAATTGATTCACCCTTCACTGGTTTTTATTCTATTATCATCTTAATCATTCATTAGCTCTTATTCTATTATTAACTTAATATTAAATTTATTTCATAATATATTGTTTGTGGATTTTAATGCTAGCTTAATTAGAAGTTATTATCGTCATGGAATCTTTGTGACCTTCTTTAGATTTATTGTTTCATGCTAGCTTATTTGGTTGTAAGAAATAATATCTTTAGTTTAACATTTCTTTTCATGCTTATATTCTTAATTATTTGTATAGTGAGGGTTACAATATATATATAGTACCAGGTGGATGGTTTACCAGAAAAAATTAAAAAGACAAATAAAATCCCTGATGGAGTAAATGCAATCTATATACTTTCGCTCTTTAATAAAATTATAACTTGAAATATACCTCGTAAATGTTTGTACAAAATATGATACAATATTTATTATTAATCCCTTTTAATTTATGTATTACACCCCCATGGCTCCTTAGGCAGAGAAGAGAGTACTCAAAGAGCACCTGAATCCAAGCCAGCAGATATATACGTAAAACATTTCTTCTCGACTGTTGAATTTAACACCACATTCAAAGTGCTTTTTGTTTTGTAGAAACACGGGCGCCAATTAGTTACCCAGCGTATAAATAATGTGCTTTGAACAATTGCCACTAATCCAGTGCCTAAGATACACCCATGACTAGCTCAGCTACTTGTAATCAATAATAAATTATTTCAATTAGTGGTAAAAAAAATGGCTGACAAATTAAGCTTTAAGTTTAAAAGACAATTTATTTTAATTAACATTTATTCTACTAATTTTAAATACTTTTCTAAATCTTAACTAACATATAATGATCATGACATTCTTAATTCACACACTAGAATATTATATAACAAAGCATGAAGTAATATTTGACATTTAAAATACACACATCAATAGTTCGTTTATGTATGCTATAGAGTTCATTATTACTTGACTCTGGGAGGCTTCAAACTAATGTGATGGCTACTTTAGAAATGAGAATAAGAAAAATGTTATTACCTAGGATTTTAGAACATGGACTTCTTGCTGCTTGATGCTTCTAATGAAATATTTCTAACCAGTTAGATTTGAAGATTTCTTGTGGAGATTTGATGCTTATTATTCTGAGGCATTTTCTTTAAGACAATTAGGTATTGAGCAGCTTCAGATTGTTATGCAGGCATCACTTTTATCAGGCTAGTTGGCTGTTTTCATTAGACTCAGGCTAGAGAAAAGTATGTTTCCGAGGTTTCTAACATTGCATTGTCAATTGATTGAGTGACTGATTTAATTTGATGTGATTTCACTGAACTGAACTACACTCCTTCTCAACTGTTATCTCAACTGAGCTCAATCTCAACTGACTGCCTGATGAAAATTGGACGATTTATTAATAAGACCTGTTGTCATTTTGATGTCCGCCAGCAATATCTGTTGTTGAAATTCTTTCCTTGTTTTTAATTGCATTCCTCTGATAAGCTTTTAATCCTGTTGTTGGAGATGTCAATTAGCAGCCATTGCAAACTTATTGTTGTTGTTTTTTGTTTAACTTAATAGCCATCACAAAACTTGTTGTTTTGTAGATTTTTAACTTAGTAGCCATCGCTGAGTGTTTTTAATGTTTTAACTTTCGTTTATTTCATTTTAACTTGCACATATTTATGCGATGTTTACAATCACACAAATATATTCTACTAACAAGATCACATTAATTTGTCATTTACACACATGTATATTTTATTTTAAACTCAACACTAATTTTAAGATTCTTTCTTTAACTCAAAAGAGATATTTTTACTTATTTGAAAATCAACTTCTTTTAATTTTCCCCATAACTATGAATTAATTGTTTTTAGCAAAAAAAAACTGTTTAACTTCTTTCATAAAGTTTTTACTTGACATTTCTAAAGAATCCCCCCCCCCTTCCAATTAATTAATTGTAACTTTTATGTCAACTACTAATTCTTTGACATTTAATTTTACATTTCAAAAACAAAGTGCAATAAAAAAAACTCTTAAACTTTTACATACTATTTTCTTTTAACTAAAGAATTTTAGTTCAATAATTTTTAACCAAAATTATTATATGTACCAATACGATATATATCATCATTATCATTATCAACCATTATCAATCCACTGCAGGATGAAGGTCTCTCCAAGTTCAATCCATCTTCTCCGATCTTCAGCTTCTCTTCTCCACATCACCCCTGCACACTTTCTTATTTCATCCATCCATCTCACATGTGGTCTCTTTCTGGGTATTTTACAATCTCTTGGAATCCAGTTTAAAATTTCAATTGTCCATCTATTATCATCTCTTCTAGCAATATGTCCAGCCCAACTCCACTTCAATCTTTTAATTTTTTCAATGAGGTCAGTACTTACCCATACATTGCATTTTCGATCTCTTCTTGTTACTCCCAACATACATCTCTCCATACTTCTTTGAGTGGTCTGAAGTCTCTGTATTGCTCTTCTATTAAGTGTCCAAGTCTCAGATCCATAAGTAAGAACTGGTAAAACACATTTGTTAAAAACCTTCCTTTTCAAACACATAGGCATATTTCCTTTTAGTATCAAGTTATTTCTACCAAAAGCACTCCAACCAAGTTTAATTCTATGATTAATTTCTTCCATTATGTTTCCATCTGTATTAATATTCTGACCAAGGTATTTGTAACTGTTAACTTCTTCTAATTCATCATAATCAATCTTTATTTTCATATTTTGAGCAAATCGATTAAACATTACTTTAGTCTTTTTAACATTTATCTTTAGTCCTACTTTCCTACTTTCATCTGATAATTCCTGCAACATATCCTGCAGCTCTGAAGCATTATTTGCAAAAACAACTATATCATCTGTGAAATCTAAATGACTTAAATAATCTCCATTTACTTTCACTCCTTTAGTTTCCCATTTTAATCCACAAAATTCTTCTTGCAGCACTGCTGTAAAAAGTTTTGGAGATATGGAGTCACCTTGTCTTACACCTTTCTTAATGTTGACTTTCCCAGTATCATTATGTAATCTAATTGTTGCTGTTGCATTTTTATAAATATTCTTCAAAATATGACAATATCCTGGATCTATACCTTGATGATCCAATGCTTTAATTACTGAAGAAATTTTTATAGAATCATATATATATATTCTAACCTACTAAATATGGATGACGTTACTATCTATCAAAATAATAACGTACAGGCTGCTTCCATTAAAGTAAATCGGGCGGGTAACCAAACCCTCTATTATCTACTATGATATTTTATAGCTCTTCGTTAGGTTAGTTATATAATTCGGCTACAGAGGTATGCAGTTCAGACAGAGATAGAATAAAGAAAATAATTATCATTAATAAAATAGATTTAATAAAACAATTTAGAATAAACTAACATTCTCTCTCTATCCAAAACACATTCTCTGAGCTATAAGTACTTGCACTGTTCGACAATGATGATGATGATTTTATTTCATTGTTAATATTACTGACTAAATTAAAAACATTCAGTAATTTGCCCATATACTCTCAATATTTTATTATTATACAATTAAAAGTTTCCATCTCTTTAACCATGCCACACTTGTAATATTAATCATACTGAATCAATTCTTTCTTTAAGAGCACTTATAATACTGACACTAATCTCAGGGTTCTCTGTTATATTTACTAAATGCTCGGCAGTATTGTGTTGTCCAATAGAGCTGACATTCTGGTTGGCTATAGAAAACATTTAACTTATTTAAATTCCAGGTGTCTTCATCCACATATCAACTATTATAATATTTAGCAAGATGATGACCTTATTAAAGAACAACGTATAATTTTGAATAATACTGCCAATTTATAATCCAGAATCTCAGTCGGAATGATGAAAAGACAAAGGTGCTTTTGTGTCCTTCCATCACCCATGACAACACAATAATTAACTAAGATTTAATACTTAGACACTTCACTTAAATGTGTATGGAACAATATGCAATCAAATATATTAGTTTTGGAATAAAGTGATTTTACACACACATAAAATAAAATGTTTTGGTCTGAAGTTTCAATTCCATAAATAATTCTTATTAAATTAAAAATAGAATGAAATATTCTGATCTGCAATATAATTGTCTATCTAGTGTATTGAATTTGAGATTTCATAAATAATTTTGGACTCAAGAAAGTATTGCAAGTATTATGCAGATATACTTTTATTTAGCACACGAGAAAAATGACTCAAAACAGCTTTTAATAAGACTATATTTATTATTAAATTTCAACAATATTCCAATTTATTCTTACAATTTAACAAAAACGATCCCTTAGGATTAACATAATAAACAAAAATTTACACTTTAGTTGACCCCATATGGATAAAACAAAATAATAACTAATAATAATTAGTCTATGCTTTTAGACTTAGATTCGAACTACTTCTTCATCTTTGTTATACATTGACTCATATTAATTATAACGAATTAAATATTATTGTTGATACACTAACTTATCAGTTGAGTGTATCTTATATGAACGGCTGCTTAACTTTATTCTGACTATGTGTTTTAAAATAAAAAATAATTGGATTCTAGGCAATGCGTACAAACGATTATTATCATCGTATATTTAACTAAATGACAGTTTTTATTTAGATAACTTATTATAATTTATGGGTTATTTATCAGAAGTTACACTTATTATTTTTAATGTTTACCTGAATAACAACTGAAGTTGTTATACCCACTGTTCTTCCTCCGTATAAGTTATATTGTGAGTGCTACTTAATAATTAACTTGAATTAAACTTAATATTTGAACCCTCCTTTGGCAAACAAAAATTTATAAATCACGCAAATTTAAACTTATTCTCTCCATTGATTTATGTGTGGATTACCCGCACTATTCCGACGCACAATCCAGACATTGATCATATATACTAGCACTCTATTTTTACTAAATGGATCAGAAGGAATTTACCTCTAGTATACCCATTATCTTGCCATAACTTTTTAAATAAAACACAATATTCTACACCTTCCGTGGTGGAATTATCTCTATTTTCTCATGAGGAAAAGGGAATAATACCGTAGATACGAAGAGTTAACGACTATCTTAAATAGTTTGGTGGGTCCTTGCCTCTTACCTGGGCATAATAGGAACACACACCAATATAATCCTCTCATGGGATTTTAACGAAGAAATAAACTACATACGGTATAAATGGCTGATCGTCCTGGCTCTGGGAAGCGATCGCTTGGGTTATAACCATACCCGAATTCTAGATTTATTTATTCCCCTCATGGAAAATAAAGCTTTTGGGGAGATTCTTTCCATCCCTCAAAATAAATACATACAATTATTACTAATGTGAATATTAATCATATACTGATGCTATTCGGGGCAAGACAAGCAAATACACTAATTACACAAAATTTATATTCCGGGGTATACTTAAATCAACGTCTGTAATCAATGGATAATACAAAATAAACATAATAATTTTCATCTTTGCCAAAGAAACATTCAACAAGGAATTTGTAATATAATATTCTGAACTAAATTCAGTGAATGCAAGTTAATAAAAAAAATAATTGGGAATAAATTCCGCAATTAACATAGTATAAATTTGTTTAAAACTTTAAATAAATAAGATTCTGTATAGCATTTCTTTTTAATTACTTCTGATAATTTTAACTAGATATTTTATCAATTAGGTATCTGACTTTTCTACTTTTACGCACTTAACATATAAATTTATACCCATAATTGCCTATCATAAGTAAACACATTTTATATAAAAAAATATTTCCATGTCAAATATAAATTTAACCTAATATAATTAAAAGAAAACATACCTTTATGATTACAAGGTCATTTAAATACTACTTGAATATACATCTTTCAACCTGTTGATAAAAAAATATACATAATTTTTCAAATAAAAAATATTACTTAACAAGTGTTTATTCTCTTTCTAGAAAAATGTTTTTCCGTTGGGCAATTTATTTAGATGAAGAACTTGATCCTTTCGTAGTTCACGAAGCAAAAATTTAAAACAAGAAACACATTTTATTATATCATTTCGATAAAAGTAAACTAACATTCTGGCGCATTTAATAATTAAGCAAAGAAAACATAATAGCGTTGGATATTAATTCTTCTTTGAATTAACTTATATAATTTTGGGATCCAAGAAAGACAATACATAACTTAACATGACGAATAATTTGACGCTTGACGATCACATATATACAATTCTTTTCCTTTTTAATATTGGCTATAGGTACCATTTTATTTAGCTAGCTGGTTGAAGAATAAACTAATGCGCGACTTTTAGGAAATATTATAATCATAAGGGCTGCAGCTGACTTACGTAGATAGAATTTTACGGACTCTAGTTGAGATATAATATAACATATTATGGTAAAAGTTCACTATAACGGTCTATGGTTGTTTGCCCTCTATTGTTTAAAATTTAAACTAAATTGCTTGAGAATCTGACATGTATGTTATTATATTACAAATAAATTAAAATTTAATCAAATGTAAAAGATAATAATAAAAAAAAAAACCTTTTGAATGTTGGATTAATTACACGACATTAATTAAAAAAACATTTACCTTTTTAAATATAATTACGTCCTATACAGACTAGGAAGTTGGAGACTGCTGATGTTATTGTACGCAGCCCAGCCATCTGAAATAATGTGCGTACACTGTCTACAACTTAAGAATTTAAAATAACTACATTTATAGCACATGTTGCAAAAAAAAGACACCTTATGTGTTCAACGGCGCAAATTACACGCATACGTGTACAGTTTTATAGTTACAAAAGATGTCTGCTACATGCTTAGTACCTGATAGTGAAATTTTAAGCGTTGCTGCTATTCTGGCAGAAGAATGGAATATGCATGGATTTGATGACAATGGGGAGCCATTAATCGTCGAAATAGACGAAACCTACTATTTCCACCGAAAATATCACAGGGGGGCTATGCGGACAGGTCATTGGGTGTTTGGCGTCATAGAGAGAGCATCAAGAAAGTGCTTTTTGATAGAAGTGGCAGACAGGACGGCTGATACACTGGAGGGCCTGATACAGTGGGTCATTTTATCAGGAAAACTTCGTGGATCCCGAAGACCGAGACATACACAGCCAGAATATTGAAAACATGTGGATGAAAGCAAAGCGTAAGCTGAAATTCCAATGTGGCATTAGCAGAGCTTTGTTTTTATCGTACCTGCACGAATTGCCCTCCGGAGTAGATACAGCAATACCGCTTTTTTCTCCAACTTCCTAGTCTGTATAGGACGTAATTATATTTAAAAAGGTAAATGTTTTTTTATTATCTTTTACATTTGAATAAATTTTCATGTAATTGTAAGACAGTAGCATATACTTTTTTATTTTAAATTCTTAAGTTGTAGACAGTTTAAAATCTTAACTTTCAAAGAAATTAAAAGTAATTATTTTAATTAATGTCGTGTAATTAATCCAACATTCAAAAGATTTTTTTTTTATTATTATCTTTTACATTTGATTAAATTTTAATTTATTTGTAATATAATAACATACATGTCAGATTCTCAAGCAATTTAGTTTAAATTTTAAACAATAGAGGGCAAACAACCATAGACAGTTATAGTGAACTTTTACCCATATTATATTATAAAGTTATAATTAAGTCACTTATATTAGTAATTTTTATTCCTACTCTAGGAATTATAAGTCTTCTTTAATAATGAATTTCCGTGATATGCACGCATACAAAATTTTCAATACCTGCCTTGAGAAAATTTATATTTTCCTTTTTAAAATTATGCAGGTGCATAAGTAAATATCCTGTATCATTCATATTATTTCTAGATAATTTTCATTGAATAAATTATATTTTAATGTGAGGAGCTTTCATTATTTTTAAATGCAGACAATGTCAGTTTAAAAGAGCGCGAAATTTTATAGTTAACTTTCCTTAGCTTTTATAATATGTCTTTTAAATTATAAATTTTTCTTTTATACCAAGAAAAAATTATCAAATAAGGTAAAGTTAATAAATAATTGTTTATTTGCTGGAAATTATTTATATTCTTAATTTTCAACATAATGATATTTTCCGTGATTGCTGTAGTCAATACGGTCATTTTGAACTCTAGTACACGATAGTATAATTTTGAGTATAAAAACTTTATAATAGGTCGATGGACATAGAAAAGCAGAATATCCTATCAATTAAGATTAGCCAAACATGATATTATCAAACATTTAATGGACTGATATTTATTTCTGCAATAAAAAATATAAAAAATTTTGTTACCGAATTTCAGTACTCACTCCTTCTTGAAGACTAAATAGCAGACTAAACTTTTTTCCAGTTTTTGGCGGTCTTGTTTTATTTTAGCGACCTCTTACAGAGAAAAAATCATTTAATTATACATAAACAAAAGAAAGGAAAAAAAAAAAAAACTTATTACAGTTATATTTTGTTCTGTATGGTTTAAATGAACTACAAAATAATTTGACAAATAATGTAAAATAATAAATACATTTACTCAACAATATTTATTTGTGGTGTATATTTCTGTATACATTATTGTCTAAATAATTTAAAAATAAAATTACCAGAAGCTATTGTATTATGATAAGATACTCATCTATCCCCCCTCTTGTCCATCTAAATCAATTACTGTTTATAATTTGTGCTTTTATACTATATTAAATTGCTCTTATGGTTAATATTTTTAATTAATTATTTATGCTCTTTTTTAAAAATGACATTAAATTACTAAATTTCTTAGTTATTTGCTTAAAACATGTTAAAGTGAGTAACTAGAATACTGTATTAATCACTTAATATTATCAATATTTTATTTTTCTATTTTCTAGAAAAAGATAGCATTGTTTTCCTTTGGAAACGATGCTAAATAGACCAAGTGTCAATAACACTAGGTTACAATATATATATATATATATTCTAACTATCAAAAATTTTGAAAAGTGAAAAATTATTGATTTTTCTAACTAAATAGAAATATTTAAGTTTTATTCGTTTTTGAAAGATGATCAACATTTCTTAAATATACAAATTAACAACAGATGCACTTCTTAAGTATCAATTAAATATGCAATGCATCAATTGTATATATTCTAGTATAATAAGTATAGATTAAACAATTTCTAAGTATAGATATAATCTAATAATTTCTCAAATATAATGCATAGACTAATATATTTCATACGTATAAATTAAATATAACCTCCTTCGTGCGACCGCGTTACAGGCCAATTGTAACTATATAAAATCAATTCTAACAAATAAAAAGTTATTCTTTATTTTGTTAACTTTATAGAAACTTATTAAAGTAACATGAAACGCATTTTGCAATCTCTCAATCGGTCATCCACAATGAATTTCAAACGTAACTAAACGATTGGGAGAGCTTCCAAATATCATATATATTATTGGATAGTTTAAGCTAATTATAACTTTATTATAACCAATGAGAATTTTATTCAAATGATGGCACATCCATGTTATGGATTAATTATATTATATTCAAACTATATGGCATTTACACAGTTGCAGATAAATTGCATGCCACATACAACATTCTAAGAATGGATCGATGGATACTTCATCAGTCCCAGCTAACACTATTTCTGAGGCCTACTGAGATGATGATGATGATACAGAACATCTATAAGCTTAATTGTGAGTGCACCAAATTGTAGCTCCCATAAAATATAGAGGTTAAATCTCAATTCAATACTCCTAGTAATAATATTTTATGAATGGGTTAATACATAATTAATTTAGAGAACACTGAGAACGCATTAAAATTGACAATATTAATATCTTTAAGAATTCCAGGCTATTCTCAGCATAATCCCATTCACTATGATTAAAGCTACAATTAAATTTTATTCTAATTATAAAGTTCTATATATTCATCTCCACCTTCCTGATCCATCCCTTCATCAATTTCATGTCCATATGTCTATTACACTATTATTTACTTTATCATTAAATTTTACATCTTTTCTAGCTCATTTCCTCTCATTCTAATCTCTTCTCAGGATTTTTCGAACAATTAGGTGTGGAAATCGAATAAGCTGCGATAGGTTATTGGTAATAAACTGTCCTCTCTTGATCGCCTCCAAGGTGATCTCAGTTGTCTTTAATGCAGTTTAATATCAATTTACATTAAAGCTGGAATATTTTAAGTTTATTAAATCTTTATAAACAAATCATAAAACATAGTCGCAATTATGGATGGAGAAAGGATTTTATGCCCACCCCCTGCACTCGCTATCACTCGATACTATCTCTATTCACGATTTATATTTCAACAATAATAAATTATTTGGTAATTTTAACCTTTTAAATAGTTTTACTAAATATTAATTATGTGCATGATAATTCAAATATTAATAATATTATATTGATGTATGATTGGATTGGAAATATCTAGATAATAATAACCCACAAAAACATTGAGACACGAGCAAATTTTATTTAAAACAAATAAAAATTTTATTTAACAAACTATAATTCACTATCAATACAAAATATATACAATTCATTATATCTACACTTTCTTTTTACCTTAAATATAGTAAATACCAATTTCTTCCCGTTTTCAATGCTTTCTCTTTTTACTACAGATATGTTTCAGAAAATACGTAATCGATTTTTTTTTTTCCTAATTAAATTTGATAATTTTGTTTAATAAATCTAAAGGTAATATTCCCTTGCAAATTTCTTGATCTTATCCGATCATCCTGATTAAATATTCTTTGGCCCTAATCTTTACAACAGAGATATCTTAATAATAGTAAGACTAAGTTGTTGCAAATAAATTGGCATTAAGATCAAACATCATCATAGTGCACTCTCTATGTTCATGTTCTTATAACATAATAATAATTTAACAATACTACCTTTCCAGAGAAGTTCTCAGCTGGCCATGTAAATATTTATTAAATACATTTATATACACATTGCTCATTCCCAATCATTATTTTTGGCTCGTATGCTAAATCAAATCTACAAAAATGATATTCAAATACACCAATTGCACATACATTATCTGCATTCATTCAGACATTAAATTGAGTTTGCGACCTGTTATCCAATACTTATAATAATGCTCATCATGGCTATCCTCTCATACACATGTAAGGAATATCAAATATTAATAAGAGGCAGGCAGTGACCCGAATAAGAGAGAACCTTTTCACTAAGGTTGAGATATGCTAGGATTTTTATCGCTAGTCATATAAAAACATAGGTATACCAAATACCTCTGGCCTTCAAAATAAGAAACCTTCTTACGGTGTAGAGAATACTCAAGTGGGAAAACTCTTCCACTGAATTCAAATTCTTTATGAATATAGCATAACTCTTAGTGAGTTAAACTTCACTGAGTTTGTGGAGATCTTTGTCTATCCACACACATACAGGTCAAAACATCAAATTATACAAGTAAAACTTTCACAACTTTAATATTCTCGCAAATTAGTGTACTGGAATATGAGCCCATAAATTTTCCAAGCATAAATTAGCTTGTTTTTGGCCTTAAATTTATTATAACAATAATAATAAGCAATAAGAAATGTGCACAAAATTCTCAAAACTATTTCCATGCACTTTTATAAAACAATAAAAATAAAAATGATGATGATATTCAATAGACAAGCAATTCATTTATAAGTCTAAACATTTGATAATAACTTCTGATGCTAATAATAATATCTCTTAATTGTTTTCTTTTTTTTTTTAAATTGAGAAAAAAAAATTGTAAAGCATTTTAAATAAGGCATATAAATTTCATGTACCCCCAAAATGACCATAATAGCAAAAGCATTTAAATAAACATATAAAATCATCTAAAATCAATTTCTACCCTCAAAATAATCATAATAGCAATTATTACATGAATTCATTTTAAAATAGACGATATATGTGATACACTACAAAGAAAGAAATTCGTTTATATATATATATATGAAATGTCCTACACACATAAAGAGCGAATAATAATAATAAAAAAAACATACTTATATAAGTCTTTTAGTAGGTGTTCTTCCAGGTTCCTGATTTCTCCTTTTTTTTTCCTTGACTGGTTTATGAGAGCATATAAGTCCTTATAAAAAGTTCTTTTGATAGAGTTCAGTTCCTTTTCTCTCATATATATAGTTTTTATTTTGCTGAATGTGTTCCTCATTCCCAACTCTAGGTAGATTACCTTTAAACTTTGTAATTTTCTGCAAGTTTCAGTTAAACAGCCTTCATTTAACTTTTTCACAATATCAGTCTGTTTTTGATTGTCATTTTCCAATTTTAACTTCATTTTGTAGATTTAAATTGACTTATATATGAATCAAACTTTTGAGTTTTAAATTTTACTATTTGCATATATCTAAACGATCTTAAACTCCAAATTTTAACTTCTGTGCCCACTTAAAATTTACTCACTATACATTGTTATATTTAGTCAAATTATTCTGAAGATACAAAGTGCGATAAAAATGATTTTCAATTTTATAACACAGTTTTCTTTTAGTCAATCAAGGAAAACTGCTACAGATAAGTTTTAAAAATATAAGCAAGTTTAAAAATAAAAAGAAGCCCCTTTTCTTCTCCTTTAACACAGCTTTTAGAGAGACGTCCATCTGTTTTTCTTTATCTTTATAACTAATTGACAGGTTACCCCTTCTCAATCAATTTTAACCTTTTGCCCCCTCAGAAAAATAAGGCACAAACTCCATTTCAAACAGACACGATTAATTTTACAATCTAACAATTAATTGCCAATTAATTTTTGACACTCTGACACACCAGACTATCATTAATGGTCTTGTAAATATTAAATGTATGTAATTATTTAGAAGGTTATTAAATGGAATAACATTTTTACTTTTAAATAATTTGTAGTTTTGCAGTTAAAGCTACATTCTAACAAGAGACTTTCAGTTCTCAAACAATGATAAAGATTTTATTAATAAAGAATTAAATTCAATTTTATTATTAAAATCATTTCAGACTTTAAGATTCATTTTCTCAAATTAGAAAGGGAGTCAAAGATTAATTTTGAAAGCCATAGGAGAATGTTTCTGAAAACAACTAATTATAAAAAAAACCAGATTGATATTAAAGTGAAACTGGCAGGCATCAGTGGTGGAAATCAGTCATATAGCCTGAAAATAAAGAAAAAGAGTTTGGTTTGTAGGTGGTGATGATCTCTGTGCCCATAAAATTATGCTGGCATCAGTGGGGCGTGAGCCATCAGGATCAACTCCCAGTTACTAAAGTCCAGAATCTTCTGGAGCTACTGGGACAGGTTTCAGGATCAGATCATCTACAAATATTTGAAACCCCCGTCTCCTCCAGTAGTTAATAGCCATTTCTCAGTTTCAACAACTTGGAGAGAGGTAACTTAGTTAACATAGAACTAATTAATATGAAGACGTTGGCTTTCTACAAACAGTTGGAACTTTATTTTATACTCTGCTTCTTTTAGAGCTCTTTTTATTCTTTAAATGTAAATCTTTGTAACACCCTTTGGTTGCTAAAAATCTTACTGTAAATCTATAGCTCATTCTTTAGTCTCTAGATCTTTAAACTTTCTTTTCTTCTGGCGGTTGATTTTAACATACCTGTGGTATGCTTTATTAATGTGGCCATTTCAAAATTACCTTGCCAATGTCTTTGAACTTCGGTAATTTATTGATTCCATTGCCTGCAAATAATATATTATTCAAGGCGTAATTAAACCATTTGAGCTAAATTTATAAGTTCTAATGGTGTAGTCAAATATTATGTACTTATTTTTTCTTTACTTTAGCTATTAATGATTATTAGCTCATCTGTAACACTATACTATTTCTATCTACGTTATGATATATATATATATATTCAAATAATGTAAAATATTGAGTTTCTTGTATTTCACCTATTATATTTGTTAAAATACTAACATAAATGTTTTATTTACCCAAAAAGGGTGAACAAAAAGTTAAATGTATTTTAATTTAGCTTTCATTATTTTACATATTAATAATATTCGGAAGGCGATGTTAGGGCTGATGTATAGTTATAAATGTTTTAAAAATAGATTGGAAGTAAAGCTGGTTTAGCTTTGATGAGTTGAGTCAAGTCATCACGTGACATTCTACATGGGTTTATTTTTCAACTGATGACTATAAGTCATCTATATCAAATATTGCTGGTAAGATGTCTTCTACAAAAACCAATTGAAACTGGTGGAATGATCATATTCTCTTGTTAGATTTACAAGAACCAGCTCACTGGATATTAAGTCAAGAGATAAGAGACACCAAATGCAAACATGTGGACTTAGATCTTAGCTAGCGATCATCTGCTGATTTTATCCTATGCCTTGTAGTCAGTCATTACCATTTATCACTGTTGATGAAACAGCTCATTTTCGTATTCGTGATGAGTGATTTAAATTAAATTGAACCATTCTCAAGAGCATATTTGGTGCAAATCAATTAAATCAAGATTAAAGTTACTTTTAAAATCGTTTTGCTCTTGTGGGCAGTTTTAGAAGGTGAAATAAATATCACAATCCACAGCAACCAATTAGAACAATCATTTCAGTTCCTCCAATAGGCCACAGCCCTCTGCTTTATTTCTGGAGTTAGGAGACATAGACATGAATCCCATGTATGTGCTCTGTATTATGCTTTCATGATAGGACCTTATATATATTTATCTAATTCTTTTAAAGGTAGGTAACAATACAATCATATTTGAATGATAATTGTTATTGTTATTAAGCTATCTTTCTAGCATACTTGGTTTCTTAATTCATATTTCTTTTACTCATTATTTAATCTTCATACCATATCTGTGTTTGGCAACCCAGTGCCATATGGTTGATTTAAAAGTATTAAAGTATTAATTATTAGATGTTGTCTGTCAGTTAGAGGTCTCTAGTCCTCACCAGCCGTTGAACTATTCTTGGTACTTTCAACACACATGCGTCAATTCACTATAGACTGTGATGCGAGGTTTGAATTCAGTTTTGAACAACCTGGTTAGAATCCGTTTGACTTGAGTGGTGGTGCTGGGTTTGCAAATGGTACAATGGTTGCTGTTTTACATGCCTTTAATGATTGTAGCTCGACTTATTAAACTTAATATGCCACAAATTAAATTGTGATTTGATTATGATTAATTAAATCCCAATAAAGTAAAATGTTTCTATAGAGTGATATTTTTTTTAAAAAAAGTGTTGTCTATATATGAAATGATTTAACCATTAAATGTATGTTCATTTCTAATTCTTTCTTATAAATGTTTTCAGATTATTTTTTAAATGTTCATTCAGTAAGATGAGATTGAAGTTAAATAATTATTATATGTATATATATTAATTATCATTATTTCTATTGTTATATATATTATAAATTTACATACATTATAAATTGGTAAACAATGGAAAAATTATAGTTGTGAAGTAGCAAAACGAATCCAGCATAGGGTAAATAATGAAGCTATCTTTGTCTGTATTATCCAAAATTAATTTTTGTTATCTATTTATTTATAATATAAATATAATGATATCATATAAAGTGTAATTTAAGTATTGCTTTTAACATATATTAAATATTAAACTCAAGTATTTTAATAAAGTCTAAATGGCGAGAACATTCAAACTGAAATTATCTACATCAGCGGTCAGATGCATGTAGCATATGTAACAATGACAATATTCTAAATAACTCAAGCAGGTGAAGACCTTTATTTTAAAAGCGACAAGACAGTTAGCAAATGCTGTGAAATGGTTTGCAAGCTTTCATTCTTATGAATTTGAGAATAATATCTCAATAAAAGTTCTTGTAATACAATAGAATTTGGCATTTTTCATTAAAACCCTCATGCTTAATAAAAATGAAGTAGTGAACTCTATATTTAAACTCAGATGAAAGCATTAGCTAATTATTAAAATATTACTCATCATCAGTCATTATTAAATTGAAGATCTATCACTGTCATGATTTGGAATCAATGGTTATCACACACTATTGATCCTGTTTTGCTCAACAACTTATAAATAATTGCGTAATAAATTTGGATGTCTTGTAGCTTATTGATGAGTCAGTATTACTAATAAAACTAGTGTGTTCAATACAGATGAGTTGTTGTATCACTAATACACATATATTATGTGTATCACTATCAGTTTTTCAGACATGGAGGCTACAACAATATGAATTGAAGGAAATTGATAATGTTTTTTCTATATATTTAAATTTTTGAGATACATGTCTCACTCAAACAGTTTAATATAAAGAAACTGTAAAGCGTGAAATTAACTAAAAAAGTGATTACATGATTGAAATAATATGAAGCAACTAGTGAAGTTGGACAATGGACCTGTAATTGAGATATCATTGATTACCAGAAGCATCATTTTAATATATAAAGATGCTCTAAGTGAATTCCATTGTTCATTCTTCTAAACCAGTTGTTTATTGTTATTTTCTTATTTTATTAAATGGAAAAGACACTTTACAAGCGATCTCAGAGGAAATGAGAGAAGATGAAATTTTGGTGGATGATGATGGTAAAGTTGAGAGCCGTAACGTCAAGCCAACTCAAATCTAGAAAATGTAAAACAACAAGAAATAAATCCCTCTGAAACCAAAAATGAAGAATGAGATGATCAGATACACCAAAGAAGAAGTTGGACGTAGAAACAAGATGATGGTGAGGATGAGTCAATTAGCGATGGAAGAAGCGGATATAGATGCCGAAAAAAAGTCAACAGACCACTAATTAATGGAAACTAAAATTGAAATGGGATAGATGATGAATATCAACTTGATGAAGAAGATTTTAGGTATATTTGATCCTTGATACAGATTAA
>JAQFVV010012748.1:0-147370 GCA_028023455.1 Epiperipatus broadwayi | reverse complement strand
TACGATATCTCATGTTGAATATCTAAAAAAAATGTATTTAACCATATATCTTTTTTTAAGTTATTTTTTTTGTCACTGCTGAACCTAAGAATGGATCTATTATAGCTTCCTTGTAAGCAAGTCCTTAAATAACTTTATATTTAAAATGATAAGTGTTTAATTGTGTTGCACGTATAAACATGTATATAAATTTATCTCTGGCAAAAGAGAAACAGATACAATACCTTATGGTGAGTACTATATAGCATCTGAGTTAATGCAACCTTGTTGACTTGTTGAAAAATATGAGATTAGTGAAATATCTCATATTGAACATACACGTATGCATAGTTTATTATTATTATTATTATTATTATTATTATTATTATTATTATTATTATTATTATTATTATTATTATTATTATTATTATGATGATTATTATTATTATTATTATTATTATTATTATTATTATTATTATTATTATTATTATTATTATTTGCTATCAATAAAAATGTTTTAAAGTACTGAGTAAAAGTGTATGCCTGTATGACCAAAAATCTCATATCTGTATATTAAATCACACAAAGTAAAATTTATTTCTACAGGGTAAAAGAGCTCAGACCACTTCCATTACTTATAAACATTGTAAATAGCTTTAGGATTTATTATTTTTCTTATTTAAAATTGTATTTTATCTATTTCAACGCCTCGAATATATATGGCTGGGATAATTAAATATTTAGTATTTTGTTATTATATCATCATTAGTATGAAACCGTGGTGGGTATTTGGGATTAAATAAATATTTAATCATAATATTAAACTTGTTTTGTTTTCATATTATTATTTATATTGATCAAAATGTATTATTTCCTTATCAACCACGTACTGGTAATAATCATTTGAAGACCCTAGATTGTAGAGTGACTGACCTAGCCACAAAGGGATATCACACTACCGAGGTGTTAAATCTTATTTTCATGCTTTTCTGGACATATGGTATTGCACACCCTTCTGAGAGGGGGGAAAATTCATTTTTATTCTTTTCTAGAAGTGGCGCGCAAAAGTCTATTTTGTAAATAGATTTTTCAAAGGTGTGTTCTTGCCATTGTTCTAAATATTCGGGCATTCAAATAAGATATCAACTAAAGGGTGTTTTTTAACTGGAAGAGTCCTATCAATCTACTTTTTCTATCAGTTTAGCTGGAAGTACCAATATACATGAGTACAGAGAATCGGCTAAATTGGTATCCATTTCTCTTCCTGTTAAATGTTGTTCACTTCATGCTCAGTGCAATATTAGGATGAAATCTGCAGGGAGAATAGTCTGGTATAGTAAAACTGGCGCCACATGTGGTTTAAATGTAAAAATGGTACGATTAAGGAAAGAACAAGTTAAATTATATAAATGTGAAAAAAACGGTAAAAATATATTACGTGCTGTATGTATATATAAACTTAATGTAGGTGTAAGTAAAAACTAAATTAAATGTTGACTATATATATACATAAACGAAGTTATATAAAATTTGATCGTCAGTTGTATTTTCTTTTTAGATATATAGTGTAATTAATAGGCCGTACAAATGAACACACTTAGTTTGCTATATATTTGTTTTGAAAGTTATTCTTAAATAATTTAAAATATTTTACTCAGTAATCTGCAGATCCAAAATGATAGTGTTATTCTTTGTTGTGACAGATATTTAATATATATTTATGATTCAAATTGTTAGCAATAAATCAAATGTTCACACTGTATTCTATAAATATACTGCATAAGTAAAATAGAAAAATAAGTTATTTTAAGTAAGTATACATGTAATATATTGACGGTTGATATTTTGTTATATAGAGTACAGATTCCTTTATCTTATTAATTGCTTAACAATTTTCACTTTAAACTGAGTCGCTAACATTTTCATTTTATTGGATAAGTAAAGTTGCCATTTAAACTGAGTAAAAACTGTCATCAACATATGCAATTAAAATAGTAATAAAGTATATATAAAAATTATTAAACGAATGAATGGGGGAGTAGGTCACATGCTGTATATGTGTGTATATAAATGCTTGGAGGTTTTACAAATAAAAGTAATAAGTTATTATAGCGTTAAATTTTAACATAACTTATAGTTAAATCTGTTGGTCTTTCTGTTTGTAAAAAAGTAAAATAAAACAGTGTTAAATACTGGCTTATGAATTAAAATTTCGTAAATGGTTTAAAATAACTTATACTGGAAGTTTTTTTTTTTTTTGTTTAAAAAAAAAAAAAGGAAAAAAAAAGGAAGTAAAATAAAATAGAGTGTTGGATAATAGCATAACAAAGTAAAGTTTTGTATGTTAAACTTGAGTTTCTGTTTTGGGCGATAAATCAAATTAAATAGACATAGGTAAAATGGGCACAATAACTGGAACAGGGCATAGAAAAAACAAATAATTGGCGAGTGGAATAAGGCTGAGTTAGGTGCATGGTGTACTGTGTATTTAAAAGTAAGACAAATAGTTAAGAAATAATTTTAAAATATCCGCTATTACCGATTCTGTATTTAACTGATCAGTAACTAAAAACTATATATACCAAATATAAATAGATATTGGTATTTCATAACTCCTAAATAAATAATAGTTATACAGTGCTTTTAATGTGGACAAGATCCAAATCAAGAAAAATGGATCAACAGCCAATAAGTGATACAAACACCTCGGATAATGAAGAACCAGAGGAAAAGACTCTCTGTGAGCAAATAGAAAATGATCAACAAAGAAGCAAAAAACTTGAAGCGGAAAACGAACGCAGGTGGACCATGATGGAAGAA
This sequence comes from Epiperipatus broadwayi, assembly GCA_028023455.1. Lineage (NCBI taxonomy): Eukaryota > Metazoa > Onychophora > Udeonychophora > Euonychophora > Peripatidae > Epiperipatus > Epiperipatus broadwayi. The sequence goes on along the minus strand of JAQFVV010012748.1, from coordinate 144,571 downwards.
ATTTTATGGACTATAAAACAAGAAATAGCCAGAATACTGCAGGAAATAAATGAATTGAGGCAACAACTATGAGAAAATACACCATATATAAATCAAAGGATACATAATGTCAAACGTGAACTAGAAAATGAAATCGAAACAAGATTTCAAAGCATGAAAAACTGAAATAATCCGGAACAAGGCAACAGCAGTAGGCTGGAAAAAAACAGAAATGAGTCAGCAGATGACTGAAGCAAAGCATGAATATGTTCAGGATCAAGTCAAGAAAAAAGGAGGATGCTGAAATAACTGAAGATCATAGCATTAAAAATGAGATGCAAGAAAAAGAAAAGGGACAACCTTACATGTGCAATATAAACCAATTCCTAAAAATAAAAATATTTGAAGGACAAACAGGTGAAGCTCCTATGGAGCACATTAAAAGCTTGGAAAAATATTTCCAGGTAAACCAAATCAATGACTTTAGTAAACTGGCAATTTTCTGCAGTCATCTCCATGGCAATGCTCAAGCATGGTGGGAATCCTTGTTCCATTATCCAGTAACATTTGAGGAATATAAAAAGGAATTATTAAAAAGTTTTTGGAATGAACAGCATCAAGAGATGATTCTATACCAAGCCATGCAGGAAAAACATAATGAGAATAATGGTGAAAATTACTTGCAATTTTTCAGAAGACAAGTGGCAACACTTTGGACATTAAACACACGTCACATATCAAAGGGGCAAATTGTCAGAATAATCCATCGTAATCTGCCACTTGGGATTGAACAAATGTTACTTACCGCAAATATGAATACAGTGCAACAAATGGCGGAAGTATTAAGTACAGTAGACATGACCCAAAGAGAGACACAAGGGAACAAAAATAGGCAAAAACAAAATCATTGGCATAGAAAGACCATACTGAGAAATAACAGTATAGAAAGGCACACTCACCAAACAGAAAACAATGGTTACATTCAAAGAAAGAAATATTGTAAATAACAATAGTTCAGACCACCCTCACCAAGGCCAGGGTGTAGTAAAAATGAGAATTAATCAGATCACATAATTTAAGAGTCTTTGTATTTAGATATTTATAGGTTTCTTGTGAACTTTGTCTCTCAGGCATGGTGTGTATGGGTTAATTTGTATTGGCATTTTTTGAACTCGGGCTCTGGAGATGGGGGATGTGTAGGGGTTGGCTGGAGATGTCTGTGTGATATGGAGTCTCTGTGGTTTCAGGTTAAGGAACACTTCACCATGCAAAAATGTGAGCAATTCTTTTAGCAGAGAAAATATTCTCTGGGATTCAGTTGGGGTAATGCAAACATACTCGTAAGTCTCGTATAGAAAGCAGAGGAGCATTAACTTCAACTCTTACTCAAAGCCCTTCATCTGTGGTTGCAAAATATCCTGTCAGCCTCCAAAAGTTATTGAGAATGGATGCACCCTTGAAGTTTGGTACATTATTCTGTTAGTATTTTTCATGTTTCCTTCGACTTTGCTTGGATGGCCACAGAGTTCTAGAAAGGATAGATATCTTCATGTTGCCCATCTGTTTTTCTTCTTTTATCTCCATCCCTGGTGACTGGGATGCTGATGCATTTTTGGCTTAGTATATCAATGTTATGGTGGATGAAGTGTCACATTGTTACCGTTGGACATCGTGCTTTGTAGAGATTCAAAAGAAAAATACAAAAATTAGTAAAAATATAACTAGTAAACATATACTTGATATCTATGTAAATAAGAACTTAAGTCTTTAAATGGTCATATCCATTTAAAAGTTTCATTGGAGAGGGAGGTATTGTGCCAGGCATTATCAATTGACATTGCACAAAGTCTGTATTAAGCACAACAAATATAAAAATGTGCTAGATTAATAATGGAGGTTCGGTCTGAGCAGTAGAATACCCACACACACAAATTTAAATATTGTACACGTATAATAAACTCATGTATTTTTTTATTTTTGTTTTTCTTTTTTGTATATTTTTTATGATATGTCATTTTATGTATTTGTTTTTTTTTTCTAAGATACTTGTATATATTTTTTTAATTACTTTTCTAAAGATTGTAATTTTATTCCATAAGCAAGTAATGTTAATTGCTTTTGCAAAAATCTGATCAAAAGCAAAAGACTTGATAATGCTATAATTAAACTGTTGTCTCTTTACAAAAATTCTTTTGAATTGATTTTGTAAGCAAGTGGTCTGGGTTATTCAAGATGGATGTCAAACTTAAAATGTAGAATTTAATCGGAAAATATAAAGGAATGTTTACAATCTAAGTGATAAGCTAAATTAAAAGGATTGACTGATTCATTATTCTCAGAGGGATATCTGAATTGGTTCTTATTAGTGGGATTGATAGTCCTGTGGGATTCATCCTTTCTTTGGCATTCAAGTTGTTCACTACTTTGGCTCCAGAGATTTTCAATCATCTAGCAACTTAGAGATAAATTTATGGACTAGACCGCTGCTGACATTTAAGAACTCTTGATTTCTTAAGAATTTAATAAACTAGTCAAGATAGAAAATGAACATTTGATAAAATTTATTATCATATACAGAGGAAAATATGAAGCAATCTACCAGTGAGTCCAGTAAAATGACCGTGGATAGACAACCAGCCAGCGCACCACCCTTTCTCTGTCCTAAGCCACCAAGATGTCACCATGCCAGTTCTAGCCACCAACGATGATGACAAATGCCACCTTGCTAAATAGATGAAAGCCTCACTACACAGCCAGTTGACTTGAAGCCGACTCAGAGCACAGAGGAGAAGAATGAAGATGCAGATATAAGTTTGTTTTAGGATATTTTATTAATATTGAGATAATTAACTTTGATATTTCCAATTAAATATATTCTTATTTCTTTATTATTATTATGAATCATTTAAAAAAAGAGAGAGAGTCTCTTGCATATGTATATTGAATTTACGGTTATTACAAGCATAAATGTTAAAGCTTTTAATTAAATCTTTTGAGTCAAATTCAAATTCTAGTATTGTCAACAAAGGTTGCAATGAGATTTTTTTACTTGTTGCTATTCGTTTACCTTATTGTTACTCCTGAAATTCGTCATACACAAATATACATGTGTATATATGCATACATACGCTTATAATATTCGGTAAATACGATATCTCATGTTGAATATCTAAAAAAAAATGTATTTAACCATATATCTATTTCTTAAGTTATTCTTTTTGTCATTGCTGCACCTAAGAAGGGATCTATTATAGATTCCCTGTAAGCAAGTCTGTAAATAACTTTATATTTAAAATAGTAAGTGTTTAATTGTGCTGCACATATATACATGTATAGAAATTTATCTCTGGCAAAAGAGAAATAGATACAGTACCTTATGGTGAGTACTATATAGTATCTGAGCCAATGCAACCTTGTTGACTTGTTAAAAAATATGAAATTAGTGAAATATCTCATATTGAAAATACACGCATGCATAGTTTATTATTATTATTATTATTATTATTATTATTATTATTATTATTATTATTATTATTATTATTATTATTATTATTATTATTATTATTATTATTATTATTATTATTATTATTATTATTATTATTATTATTATTATTATTATTATTTGCTACTTTTAAAGTACTGAGTAAAAGCGTATGCCTGTATGACCAAAAATCTCATATCTGTATATCAAATCACACAAAGTAAAATTTATTTCTACAGGGTAAAAGAGCTCAGACCACTTCCATTACTTATAAACATTGTAAATAGCTTTAGGGATTTATTATTTTTTATTATTTAAAATTGTATTTTATTTATTTCAACACCTCTAATATATATGGTTTGGGATAATTAATTATTTAGTATTTTGTTATTATATCATCATTAGTATGAAATGGTGGTGGGTATTTGAAATTAAATAAATATTTAATCATAATATTAAACTTGTTTCGTATTCATATTATTATTTACATTGATCAAAATGTATTATTTTTTTATCAACCACGTACCGGTAATAATCATTTAACTTATCCATTTGAAGACCCTAGATTGTAGATTGACTGAGCTAGCCACAAAGGGATATTGCTCTACCGGGGTGTTAAATCTTATTATCATGCTTCGCTGGACATATGGTATTGCATACCCTTATGGGAGGGGGAAAAATTCATTTTTATTCTTTTCTAGAAGTGGCGCACAAAAGTCTATTTTGTAAATAGATTTTTCAAAGGTGTACTTGCCATTGTTCTAAATATTCGGGCACTCAAATAAGATATCAAATAAAGGGTGTTTTTAACTGGAAGAGTCCTGTCAATCCACTCTTTCTATCAGTTTAGCTGGAAGTACCAATATATATGAGTACAAAGAATCGGCTAAATTGATATCCATTTCTTTTCCTGTTAAATCTTGTTCACTTCATGCTCAGTGCAAGATTAGCATTAGGAAATCCGCAGGGAGAATGGTCTAGTATTATATATATTCTAACTCTTTAGAATATCTAAATGTATTATTGTATATTTGAAATATGAAAATTTAAGTGTATTATAAATTAACGACAGATGCATTTCTCAAGTGTCAATTAAATATGCAATGCATCAATTATATATATTCTAGTATAATAAGTATAGATTAAACAATTTCTAAGTAGAGATTTAATGTATTAATTTCTCAAATATAATGCATAGACTAATAAATTAAATATAACCTCGTTCGTGCGACCGCGTTACTGGCAAATTGTAACTATGTAAAACCAATTCAAACAAATAAAAAGTTAATCTTTATTTTGTTAACTTTATATAAACTTATTAAAGTAACATGAAACGCATTTTCCAATCTCTCAACCGGTCATCCACAATGAATTTCAAACATAACTAAACGATTGGGAGAGCTTCCAAATATCTTATATATTATTGGCCAGTTTAAGCTAATTATAACATTATTATAACCAATGAGAATTTTATTCAAATGATCGCACATCCACGTTATGGATTAATTATATTATATTCAAACTATATGGCATTTACACAGTTGCAGATAAACTGCATTTCATATACAACATTTTAAGAATGGATCGATGGATACTTCATCATTCCCAGCTAACACTATTTCTGAGGCCTACTGAGATGATGATGATGATACAGAACATCTATAAGCTTAATTGCCAGGGTGCCAAATTGCAGCTCCAATAAAATATAGAAGTTAAATCTCAATTCAATACTATTAGTAATAATATTTCATGAATGGGCTAATACATAATTAATTTAGAGAACACTGTGAACGCATTAAAATTGGCAATTTTAATATCTTTAAGAATTCCAGGATATTCTCAGCATAATCCTATTCACTATGATTAAAGCTACAATTAAATTTTATTCTAATTATTGGGCCTTGCACTGACTCTCCACCTTCCTGATCCATCCCTTCATATTTCATGTCTATATGTCTATTACACTATTATTTACTTTATCATTAAATTTTACATCTTTTCTAGCTCATTTCCTCTCATTCTAATCTCTTCTCAGGATTTTTCGAACAATTAGGTGTGGAAATCGAATAAGCTGCAATAGGTTATTGGTAATAAACTGTCCTCTCTTGATCGCCTCTAAGGTGATCTCAGTTGACTTTAATACAGTTTAATATCAATTTACATTAAAGCTGGAATATTTTAAGCTTATTAAATCTTTATAAACACATCATAAAACATAGTCGCAATTATAACAAAATTATCATAAAATAAAATGCATCCAGAGAGGTTTGAGTACAACGGATGGAGAAAGGATTTTATGCCCACCCCCTGCACTCGCTATCACTCAATACTATCTCTAATCCCGATTTATATTTCAACAATATTAAATTATTTGGTAATTTTAACCTTTTAAATAGTTTTACTAAATATTAATTATGTGCATGATAATTCAAATATTAATAATATTATATTGATGTATGATTGGATTGGAAATATCTAGATAATAATAACCCACAAAAACATTCAGACACGAGCAAATTTTATTTAAAACAAATAAAAATTTTATTTAACAAACTATAATTCACTATCAATACAAAATATATACAATTCATTATATCTACACTTTCTTTTTACCTTAAAAATAGTAAATACCAATTTCTTCCCATTTTCAATGCTTTCTCTTTTTATTACAGAGATATTGTAGAAAATACATAATCGATTTTTCCCCTAATTAAATTGAATAATTTTATTTAATAAATCTAAAGTTGATATTCCCTTGCAAATTTCTTGATCTTATCCGATCACCCTGATTAAATATTCTTTGGCCCTAATCTTTACAACAGAGATATCTTAATAATGGTGAGACTAAGTTATTGCAAATAAATTGGCATTAAGATCAAACATCATCATAGTGCACTCTCTATGTTCATGTTCTTATAACATAATAATATTTTAACAATACTACCTTTCCAGCGAAGTTCTCAGCTGGCCATGTAAATATTTATTAAATACATTTATATACACATTGCTCATTCCCAATCATTTGTAAGTTTTATTTAACTCTTAACAGTTATTAACTTAATTATTTTTGGCTCATATGCTAAATCAAATCTACAAAAATGATATTCAAATACACCAATTGCACATACGTTATCTGCATTCCTTCAGACATTAAATTGAGTTTGCGACCTGGTATCCAATACTTATAATAATGCTCATCATGGCTATCCTCTCATACACATGTAAGGAATATCAAATATTAATAAGAGGCAGGCAGTGACCCGAATAAGAGAGAACCTTTTTACTAAGGTTGAGATATGCTAGGATTTTTATCGCTAGTCATATAAAAACATAGGTATACCTAATAGCTCTGGCCATCAAAATAAGAAACCTTCTTACAGTGTAGAGAATACTCAAGTGGGAAAACTCTTCCACTGGGTTCAAATTCTTTATGAATATAGCATAACTGTTAGTGAGTTAAACTTCACTGGGTTTGTGGAGATCTTTGTCTATCCACACACATACAGGTCAAAACATCAAATTATACAAGTAAAACTTTCACAACTTTAATATTCTCACAAATTAATGTACTGGAATATGAGCCCATAAATTTTTCAAGCATAAATCAGCTTGTTTTTGGCCTTAAATTTATGATAACAATAATAATAAGCAATAAGAAATGCGCACAAAATTTTCAAAACTATTTCCATGCACTTGATGAGGATACTCAATAGACAAGCAATTCATTTATAAGCCTAAACATTTGATAATAACTTCTGATGCTAATAATAATATCTCTTAATTGTTTTCTTTTTTTTTTTAAATTGAGAAAAAAAAATTGTTTGTAAAGCATTTTAAATAAGGCATATAAATTTCATCTACCCCCAAAATGACCATAATAGCCAAAGCATTTAAATAAACATCTATAAAATCATTTAAAATCAATTTCTACCCCCAAAATAATCATAATAGCAATTATTACATGAATTAATTTTAAAATAGATGATATATGTGATACACTACAAAGAAAGAAATTCATTATATATATATATATATATATATATATATATATATGAAATGTCCTACACACATAAAGAGTGAATAATAATAATAATAATAAAATATATACTTATATAAGACTTTTAGTAGGTGTTCTTCCAGGTTCCTGATTTCTCCTTTTTTTTTCCTTGACTGGTTTATGAGAGCATATAAGTCCTTCTTATAAAAAGTTCTTTTGATAGAGTTCAGTTCCTTTTCTCTCATATATATAGTTTTTATTTTGCTGCATGTGTTCCTCATTCTCAACTCTAGGTAGATTACCTTTAAACTTTGTAATTTTCTGCAAGTTTCAGTTAAACAGCCTTCATTTAACTTTTTCACAATATCAGTCTGCTTTTCATTGTCCTTTTCCAATTTTAACTTCATTTTGTAGATTTAAATTGACTTATATATGCATCAACCTTTTGAGTTTTAAATTTTACTATTTGCATATATCTAAACGATATTAAACTCCAAATTTTAACTTCTGTGATTTAAATTTTTATTACCATATGTTAAATAGCTGACTTCTGGAGGTTCCAAGTGTGTGTGCCCACTTAAAATTTACTCACTATACATTGTTATATTTAGTCAAACTATTCTGAAGAGACAAAGTACAATAAAAATGATTTTCAATTTTATAACACAGTTTTCTTTTAGTCAATCAAGGAAAACTGCTACAGATAAGTTTTAAAAACACAAGCAAGTTTAAAAATAAAAAGAAGCCCCTTTTTTCTCCTTTAACACAGCTTTTATAGAGATGTCCATCTGTTTTTCTTTATCTTTATAACCCTTCTCAATCAATTTTAACCCTTTGCCCCCTTAGAAAAATAAGGCACAAACTCCATTTCAAACAGACACGATTAATTTTACAATCTAACAATTAATTGCCAATTAATTTTTAACACTCTGACACACCAGACTATCGTTAATGGTCTATTAATTGTCCACTTAAATTCCTTAGTGAGATATGTCTTTTAAGGAATGATAATTAACTGAGTAAGATAATACCAACACTAAAAATTATCTTACTTTTTTCCTTTAATAGTGAAACCAAATATCTATTGCAGCTGTTTCAAACTCAGACTTTATATTAAATTTGGCTGCTAATATTAAACTTATTTAAAAGATTTTAATTTCTTATTTAAAATTGCTTTACTACATGTAAGAAATGATTATTAATTGTAAATTGTACCATCCAGATTTACAATTAAATTATATATACACCCACATCGCAGGTATATACTTTTCTTTAAATTTAGATTTTTAATGCCTTAATCTTTATTTATTACAACTATTCTACATATATTATTATTATTTTTTATTTAATTTCATGAATTATTTATTTCCAACCTAGCATATGATAATGACTATTCATCCTCACTATCCTAATTTAGTTTTTAATAGTCACACACCTCCCTATCAACAAATGTGTAAATCTTGCTTTTTCTAATATTTTCTTAATATCAATTTAACCCATAACTTAAAAGAAAATAATCCTCTGGTTATAAACACATTAACAATAAATTTTTAGATTGCTTACTAGTTGAACATATGCAATCCCTTTAAAATATGGGTTCAAATTCAGTTTTGGCTTAAATTTTCTTATTACAGAGAAAAAATACATATATTATGAGGAAAATTTGGATGGAACCTTCTTTACATATTTAACCTAAAAAAAATGGAGCCTTGGACAAATCCAAGGGCTACAATATATATATATATATATATATATATATATATATATATATATATATATATATATATATATATATATATATATATATATATATATATATATATTATTGTAGATATTTAACAACGCCCATGGCAATAAAGTCATACATGGAATATTGAATTTTGCAGGCTAAAATAGAAACCTTATTTAAATAATAAATGTAGATAATTGGTGTTCATGTTAAAGGAGATATATAGGCATAGCATGGAGGAAGATAATTCTTATTATATTTTGTGTTGTTGCCTTTTAACTGATCCAGTCTTATGAAACACATCTATGATTTTAAATTATTAGTTCAACAAGCTATTATCAATTTACCAATTATATATGATGCAAGCAAACTTCCTCTCCTATTTGGAAAGATTTTTTTAAAAACATTCTTAATTTAACATTTTTGCTATTGGTAAAACTTTAACGTTTTTTTTTTTCAAATCAGTGATTGTAGCGCCTCTACAACCATCTCTACTTTTTATTACTCAGTGGCTGACTTGTGTTACCAAGTTGAAACATTAGTATATCAATATTTAAAATATTTTAACACAGATAAACCTGCAAAATATGTCTTTTATATATCAACCCGTGAAAATATTTGTATCAACATATATATATATATTAGCTTTAAGCATTATTTTACATAATATATATATATATATATTACAGTTTTATGTATAAAACTAATGGATGATTCATACACAAACATAAAATTCAATTCATATTTATTACTCATAAAATTTATGTTTGACTTATGTTTAACAAAATTGAAAATTTGAAAAGCCAACTGATTTTGAATTTGTTCTTACATATGATTATTGCTATTAAAAATGATCAAACCATAATCTAAGAATAAAGTATATATATATATATATCATTTATTTCAAAAGAAATGACTTGGTGTTTTCATTTAAAATTTATTTTCATTTTCTCTTTTTAGTGCAGGAGTCATTAGTTAATATGGTAGATTCACAATCAACTAAATGGTAATATCATGTTTTTTTGTTTATTCATTTATTTAAGCCATCATGAATTGGAATATTAAATCATATATAATCTTGTTTGTAAATATGAGTTGGATCCAACAAAATTCCTTTTGCTTACAAAGTATATTTAGTAAATAATCAAATCATTGGTAAAGTTAACTCTGAGAATTAAATGTTGGGTAGCAAAATGTAATGGAACATCCAATTGCTATAATTATTGATAATAACAAATGTATTAAAAAGCTCCAATTAGGATAACAAATGTAATAGAATGTAGTATATGTATAAATAGAAATGAAATCACTCCATTAATTGTGGGCTAACAGAAATGGACATTTTATTTCTACTATCATGTATCTCAGGTTTTGATTAATTTTAGTTAAAGTATAAATATAACAAAATATAAATGAATCCAACCAATGAATATAAAAAAATGAAATAGGTTATGATGTTTAACTTTATTTGAACAAACTACTATTTTATAAAGTAATTATTGATAAATTATCTATATTACAGAAAACATATTACACATGAGTGAATGTGGTTTAGTCACTAATTATATTGTTACTTCAGCTAGCCTAAAATGAAGAAATTGTGATCTAAATTAACCAAGAGAGCGCGCACACTACATCCAAAAACTGTAAATAGCATTTTGGCCTAGTAAACTAACAATGGGATCTAAATGAAAATAACTGAGGTGTTAAGGCAATTTCATCTCTTCACATGTATATTATATGTTCCATAACATTTTGGTAGCCTAAACATGACGCTTGGTTAATTGATGATTGTTGGTGACATGCATTCTATTACATTTTGGTACCAACAATGTTTGGGCCCAAAAGTAAACAATTAATGAGGGTAAAATTATATAGTATAAAAGGAGTAGAGTTGTAATCTCTCTCTCTCTCTCTCTCTCTCTCTCTCTCTCTCTCTCTCTCTCTCTCTCTCTATATATATATATATATATATATATATATATATATATATATATATATTTGCCTAATCAAGGTCATAGTATCAATCAGCATTTTCCATAAAGCACAAAGGTCATGACTTCATGGAATTGAAATTTGGATCATTGAATAGCTATAATCATAATTAAGATCAGGGTGTTCATGTTTTGCTTGTATGGTGAATTGTGTTTTAGAATAATAGCAAGAGGGTGGTGAACATTGGATTGTAATAACTATCATATACATATATATATAATTTTTTAGTATATAATATTGTTATAATTATTAATTAGCATAAATTTGGTTAGTGCTAGTGAAATACCAAGTGGTGTTATCAAGCAGTGTCCTTGGAATAGGTTGATGAATATGATGATAGAAATGAAGACTAGGTTAAAAGCTGACTCTGATGAAAGGGACAATAGGTTAAAATCTGACTTAAAAGCTTACTTTCATGAAAGGGAGACTAGGTTCAATGATGACTCTGATGAAAAGGAGACTAGGTTGAGGTCTGATTTAAAAGCCTATTCTGATAAATTGGAGACTAGCTTCAATGAGTTAAAGATTAAATTAAAGGTTAACACTGATAGAATAATTGTTAAAATAAAAGATAAATGTAATAAAATAAGTATAGAATTGACAACAGTAATTAATGATAAATATGAGTATGATTAGAGTCAGGATAAAAAGTATATTGATAGATTTTCTTTAATTAAAGATCAACCTTATTTGGGTAAGATTTGTAAAACTAATAGCACCTTATCCAGAAATAAGGAGTTTAGAAATTGAACAGTGTTATTATTATGAAATACATGACCATAAACATATTAACTATAACATCAAAAAAGGTTTAGAATTAATGAAAACACAAGATTGCTTCCTGAATTTAGGTTTTGTGGGAAAAGTAGGAAAATTATTTTTTGAAGAAAGTGTTATAATAAGTCAAAATATTTTGAGAAGTTGTTTGTATACAACAGTCTTAAAAGTGAGAATCTGAATTTTGATAAGCAGTTATTTGATATGAATCTTTGTAAGAGGTTTACAAATCACATGCATGCATGTAAATTGGATGCAAGGGATTTTTAACTTGTAACAAAGTACTTGAAAGGCAAAACTTCATGCAGATTTAGGTCTTGCCATTCTTCAGCTAATGATTGCAGAGATAATAAAAAGTGTTTAGTATACAATAATGTGAGTGTTAAATGTAGAAAATTTTGTCCCGATGTGACACATAATTCCACTTATGAGACTTTATTTCATAATGTACCGTATCATGTTAATTTAATGTGGTACCAAGGAACTATATTCTTAGGTAGATTAGAGACTAAAATTTTGATTGGGAATTTGTATTATTGTTGCAATGAAATTGACTTGTTTCATAAGTATCCTAGCAGGACAAAGATGATAAGACATATAGCATTGAAGTTTGAGAGAAACAAGAAGGTAGAGACACCACTTTATGATAGTTTTGTTTATTATTTGGAGTCTGTATTTCTAAATCTCTTAAGAGTAAGCTATTATATTTATAACTTATTTAAATAGCATAGTATTATCAACTCAATTTACAAATATCCAATTTAGGATAAAATTTGAAATCATATGTCTTACCTCAATAATTTTTGTTCTTTCCCAGTGATCTTTTCCTATTCCAAATTGTGTGTTATTTGAAAGTGGTGTTCTAACACTGTAAACCCTTTTTATAATTATAAGGCTTTTGTGTACATTTTTTGAAGTTTTATTTATTTATTCCCATATTAGTCATCCACAAGAACACAAATTTAAAAAAAATTCAATACTTATGAAGGGTCATACCAAATTGAGAAGGAAGCAGGAGTTAATGCTTATTTCTTTCATATCTCTGATGGCTTGAAGGAAACTTATAATGCCAGGAGCCTTTGGCCAGTACCTTGTAACTAACCAGTAATATGTTGGCCTTGAAGAATTCTATATATTTATTTTTTGAATTTTTTTTATTTAAATGAATGTTTCAGTACATATCTTGTACTGACAATATCTTGTTTTCAGCTCTTTGAAAATGTAAAGAGATTGCTTTCCAAATCTTATGTGAATGTTTTATTATCTGTTATTTTGTTATATCTTTAATTTGACTTATTATAAAGACATTAAATAAGGAAATATGACATTTATTGCTTTGGAAAAGTAGAGATTTCTTTATACTTAAGCACTATCATTGTATAGATATGAGAATTCTTTTTGTATAAATGTTTCAAAACTTATTTATTTATGTGATTGTTATTAAATGAATGTATTTAAGTGGAAAAGGCTTGTTGTAGATAATTGAGGGAATTGTATGGGAGTAATTGAGGAGTTGCTTATACCATCATATGTATAGTAGTTGTTGGATACAAAAACAATTTTTATTAGCAAGGGAGTGTTGTTAAGGATTGAAAGATCTACACCTTCTTTTAAAGTGTCATTATAGTTTTAAAAAATATCTTGGATTTGGTTTTTACATAAGTATATAGGTTGTTATTGTTATTAGTTGTTGTTATGGTTATTTGTTTCATTTTTGTTTATTTATTGTTGATATGTGCTTTGTTTTGTGATGGGGAGATTTTGATAGCAATGGTGACATATATAAATTTGCGTATATATGTATGTATATATAAATAATTATAAGCAGTAGCATCTAAATTGTTAGTTATAATTAAATTATACTTTTATTTTTGGTAATTATTTGGAGTACAATGTTATTGTTTGTTGTTTATTCATTTATTTATTTGGTAAATTGCAAAAATAATTTTCTTTATTAATATTCTTTTTGTTATCATTATTAGTATTTTTTTCATCTTAATATTTAAAAAAAAACAATCATAGTATTAAAGATTTCAAGTCAGTGCATGGAATAGTGTAACAATAGAAAAAAAATACTATACCTCAGAGATAGTCTATAATTGAAACAGCAAAGATTTCTCTTCATAACATGTTTTTTTCTGTAGTGTTTTGTGTAAATATGTACATTTAAATTCAAGTATAAGTTTTGTATTCCAGAAAAAATAAAGAAAATATATTAGAGAAATATATGGTAGATTGCTAACTCATAAGAATTTAATTAATGATTAAATTGGCATAGAATGGAACAATGAAAACTATTTATGTATTTGCAATAAGGAAATTGCATTTGACAATTGCCAAGAAATATTTGTTAATTACAAATATTTATGGATACAATGGAACTGAAAAATACTAATTAAAACACATATAGAAAATGCATGACTGATAACCTTCAAAAATGAAGCCTGGTTTTCTGGAGATAAAGAGGCAGATATAAATAGTTTGAGCAACTAACTGCATGATTCTAATTCCAATCAATATATTAAATGAATGATTTCTGAGAGATTTTAAATGAAAATAGCTGAAAAAAGCTTAAGTAACAGTGTAGTGCTCTAGTGTGAACCAATGTCTTCACCAGCAGGAGCAGAATAAGACCAAAGAGTTTGGAAAACCATGCACATTCTAATGATAATGCAATAGACTAATAATCTGACTCTACTTTGAGTCACTATCAAGACTCTTAAAATAATGTCCAACTATAGCTTAGCTCAGTGGCAGGCCATAGAGTTCCAAAATATGTAAAATGCAAATAAAATACAGGAGAAAATATTATGAATCAATAAGAGTAAAATATTTACTTGGTTTTGTAATAAATAAGTAGTTGAAAATGATAAAGTTCCATCCATCCATACTAGTAAATTATAATTCAAATTTTGTTGCTCCTATAGTCTAAATGCACTTCTGACTAACCATAGTAGTACTTTAATAAGTCAAAATAAAAATATAGCACTAGTCAGTTTTTACTGTACGATAAGTTTAAATTAAATGACTAAATTAATATCTATTTTGAAACAATAAGGTGATATCTCAGAGTTTTATTACATAACTTATTTAAAAATTTATACTATATAATAGCCACCAATTACCATCATAAAGGTTAACAACATAAAATTGAGTATTGTTCTATTGAGATAGCAGTTAGACAATGAAAGAAGTAGGGTACCATTTTATATCAAATCATTATCCAAAGAATAACTGAGTACATAAACTTTCCCAGAAGTTCATCAAATAATTAAGAATTTCATATAATGCTTGGGTCGAGCACATGATATCAGATCTGAACACGTTCATTGTTAAATTTATAAAATAGTGAACTTATATCATATTGGATATGTAGGTGTGGAAACTAAGAATACAAATGCATGCAAAAGAATAATTCTCAACAAAGTTTACAATAAATGAAACATTTATTACATTATGTAACCAAAAGAAATACAATCAGTTTACATTAGGATCAGAGTTTCACAGTCTATTGACTAGATTTATCAATTATAACTCTTAAATTTACAAGTATGTCTCACAGGACTTGATATCTGATATCTATATTTTTCCTCTTTTTTATATTCCAGAACTCATAACTTTATTTTAATATACACTCCTGTAACACAAACTGACAAAATGAAGTAATACCTTTACATCCTTACTTCACATATATACATGCTATCAGCTAAATCTAATACTCTTTGTCAACCAGACCAACACTGGGGTAATTAAACAATGCAATATGGATCTAAACATATGAATTAGAGGAAGCACACTGTCCTTTTGAATCACTTGAACAATTCTATTAACTAGATACACTTTCTTTTTTTGTTTACCCATTCAAAATGAGGATGAATCATTTTGAGGATTTGAGGATTTAAAATTTAAAATAAATTAGTATGATATGACTTGAAATATCTACCCAGCATTTACAAATCCAGTTATAATTTTTTTCCATATCTCCAGAATCAATAGTATTTCATGTCTCTTCTGTATTATGCTACTTGTTATAATATAATCCACATAGCTACATCCCATCAGTTTGGGTATGAAATCAAGAGATAAAATATGTATAATGCCAGGTGTTCCATAAAAGAAATTAATCCTACCTTTTATTTTTATTAGCAAAGTATATTACACCTAGCTATGATTATATGATGGAAAAATGTTCCAAATGGACAAGAATACCTTTTAAATTCTACTCATCTAAATGACAAAATATAGTGACTCCCTAACCTTACTCAGAAGTTCAATATTGGTGTGGACTCAGTCTCATCATCAAAAACATGAGAATACACTGCTTCATTTCATAATATGATCATCATAATGCACTAATGCTTAATCTAGGGTATATAATGCACTCATGATAAGTATTTAAATAAACTAAGAGAGAATTCTCTCAATCCCTGTTAATATAATATATATCTTTAACAATTTCTTTCCTCATAGCTACTTAACACATTTCATTCTAAACATAAAAATAAAAAATAAAATCCTAATTCTTTCATCTGTTTTGGCATATTAGATCATCAGAAATTGGTTGGAAAAAATGCAAGTCAAGTGACTATAATTTAACAATTACATAATCGAATTGCACAAAACAGGCATACATATGTATAGGAATGCACAAAATAATTTCAAATCATATTTAATACTTAAATATTATACCAACATTAACTAAAAAATCGAAAATAAGTCTCTAATTTTTGACAAATTATTTCAAATTTTTAGGTATAAAATTGTTATTAAACAGACTTCATCATCTCTAACAATGCAAAGATAAAACAATATTTTTCTGCATTTACCCCTCTTTAAATTAGCTGCTAGCTTCAAAATAGCAAATAAATTTTACTACCACTAACACAAGTGTATACAATTCATGTACATAAAAAATATATGGGGATCATTGGTCTTTTATTATATCTTTATTTATATGAATTTGAAAAGAATGGGGGAGTGTGGAGGTGTTTATTATATCTATAAAGATTTTACATATGGGACAAAGAAAGGTGAATAACTCCTTGTGTGTAAATTTTAAAAATCAGATATATTAATCTTTAACTGAGGTTTAAAGTTTATATCTGTGCTAGAGATAATCTCTAGTTTCAAAAATGATTTGTAATAATCATTAGTGTATTTATCTGAAATGAATGGTGTCAAAGTTGTGAGTGGAGGGAGTTTGACAATGGTAACTGAAAATGTAACAATAAAAACATTACATTTAAATAATAACCAATTACCCAGTATAATACTTTTCATATTATACATATCCAAGATGATCTTGAAGCAAAAGAAAGTAATAAAAACATAAAGACAAATAAATTGATCTACCTATCTACCATACACTAACAACAAAAAAAAATGATTCAATCTTCTTTAGCTAGAAAATAAAAGTTGATTTGTACAGTCTGTAAATAATGCCCCTTAGATATATATGAAGATAATGATAATAGTTATAAAATAATTAGATGTTAGTAGACATATAGACAAATTTCATAGGACAAACAATATGAGTTTTGGATCCAATTGAAGATCAGTTTTCAAAGTTTTTAGCAAATGGCTAATTTAAATTGCTGACCATATAGCATGCAAAGTATTCAACATATTTTATTTTCATAATGACAAATAACGTTTACTGCTGCAGATTTCTAGTAATTTTTATTGTTTAATTAACTGGTGGTTTTTAAGTTTTGTAACTCAGCAATTATTCTTGCAAATGTCAAAAGGAGCATTAGCTTTCCACCAAGTAACATGGACTATAATTACATTTATCAAAGAATTGATAATACTTTATCAAAGGCCATCCATTAGGTGATTAGTTAACTAATTCATAATATTCACCTAAGTCTATGTAATTCTTTAAATGACAATATATTTTAGTAGTATGTTAAGTATCAATGAGGAAAACAATAAGAAAATGTTCACATGATATTCATGCTTTTCCACTCACATTAAGTTATAAGCACATTTAATAGAGGTTAGTTTTCCATTAGTTTAGATAAGTTTATAAAAGAGATTTGCAAAGTTACATTAGAAAAATTAAGGTTAATATTTCTTCTAACCCTAAATAATTTTGGGATTTTATTAATGTCTGGTTTGGTTAAGAAAAGAGTTCAAGCTACTCATGGTTTCACTTTAAGTGCAACTGACTTTTCCAAACATTTTGCTGAGGTATATTTATCACATGTTACAATATCTTCAAAAATCACATTATTTTGCAGTTCTCCTACTGTTCCTTGCATGATTAATCATATTTCTAAGGATGCTGTTATTATAGCTATTAAATGACTTAAAATTCTTTCTAGTGTAGGTAATGTTAATATTATTTATTTACAAAGGTCTAGGTGAATTCATTGCAGTGCCTTTTGCTTTTATTTTAATTTATCATTTTTTTCTTAAATGTGACAAAATGGTCCAAATTTTTAAAAATGGCTCACATAATTGTATATAACTATATATCTCTATCTAGTTTACCTACAATTGCTAGAATTTTTGAGATTTATGTTTATAATAAAACTCTTTTACTGGTTAGTAAACTCATTTTTTTCTTCACAGCATGGTTTTATTCCTAATAGATCTGTAGAAACTAATTTGGTAACAATTTATGATCATATATCACATCCAACTGAGGGTCAACAGAGGCTTGGTCTTATTTATTTTGATTCATCAAAAGCTTTTGATAAAGTAAATCACACCATTCTTACTTACAAATTATATCAAATGGGTTTTTCTACTAAACTTATTTACTGGATTCAAACCTTCCTTCGTGGTCTTACAGCACCTATCAAATTTAATAATAATATTTCATCTAATTTTGAATGTAATTTGAAAATTCCTCGGAGTAGTATTTTAGCACCCATGCTTTTTAACATTTATCTTTTGTGCTATCTTTATGACTGTAAAATCTTTAGAAGAATCATGTCAGTGATTGATTACATTCTCCTTTAAAAAAGTATAGATATATCATTTTGGTTCTTCGTGTGATCTAAATAATATTACTGCTAATTTCACTAAATATTCCTTAGTCTCATACTCTAAAAAATCTGAAGTTTTACATTTTTTTTATTTTATTAACTCTCACAAAATTAATTCTGTTGAATCCCAAAAAGATTCGAGAATTATATTTTCTAGCAATGGATTCTTTTTTTTCATTTGGAAATGATTACTGGTAAGGCTTTAAATATTATCGGTATCATTCTAAGATATGGTTATCATTTCAGTGATGATACAGAATACAAATTATTTTTGTCATTGTTTCCTGCCATCATTGAATATTGTTCAATTATTTTGAATACTAGCTCTAAACAGGGAAGTAATTTGCTACAATTAGTGTCTAATAAATTTTCTAAATATGTTTCTCTGGAAAATAAAATTGTTTTTCATCTTGCTTCTACAAGAAAATATAGATCGTAAATATCTTATTGTTAATAAAATAGTTATTCTATATGAAACAATTTCTACTATTATAATTAATTCTCATGTACATGAACTCGGTCTGCTTCTCTGTGTTATATTAAAGCTTGTCATTCCATGTCCTTACATTTTCTCCTTTATTTAGGCTACCATCTTTATACAATCAGATTTATAATAATATGAATTACTTCAATTTAGATTATAATCAATTTTGTAATATTATTAAATTTAAATGTCATTGTTGATTAGCTTAAATTGATTTTGTTTATGTATATATATTTTAAATTTATTGTTACTTTCTATTATTATGTTATGGACATTATGTTTATGCCTTTTATTTTTTTGTTTTTATTGTTTATATGCTGTTGTTTGGCACTTAATTAAATGAATTGAAAAGAATTGAATTATTATTATTATTATTATTATTATTATTATTATTATTATTATTATTATTATTATTATTATTATTATTATTATTACTCCTACTACTACTCCTCCTACTACTACTCTACTACTACTACTACTACTACTACTACTACTACTACTACTACTACTACTACTACTACTACTACTACTACTACTACTACTACTACTGCTATTACAGTAGTGCTAAATAAAAATCAAAAAATGTTTTGAAATGAAAAAGAAAGGTAAAAAGTATTTTAATTTTACATTTATTAGTCATAATTTTTTATAAGAAATACTAATGCTAATATTTACTTAAGAATGAAAGGAAAATAAATAAATAAATAAAACCGTTTTTATGTTTACCACTTGCTGTATAATGAATACACTGAATTATAATGTGAAATAGTATGTGTGGGGGAAATTATATTTAAGTCCCATATATTCTGATCGGATTATCAAAAAAAAACAAAAAAACAAGAAAAACAAACATATTATATAATATAATATTAATAATCGCCAGAATGAGTGAATGTAATGTAAGACCATATTAGAATCTCATTTATTAATAAAAACAAATATTATTTAGAAAATCTTAATGATATTAATAAAATAGATTATTTGTTTTGGGACATAATGGTAGATATATGTAGAAGAATATTGCCTAAGAAGGGTGGACTATAGGAGGGGTCTGGAAATAGATAGAATATTAAATACTGCCTACACTGAAATAGAATATGAGTCAAATTTTCGGGATAGACTATATAGAATAATGTCCTGAAGAATTGATGAAGAATTAGCTGAGTTAAACCTTTGCAATGCTCAGGTAATTTATAGAGAGCAATAGAAGGGTTTTTAATAAAGAAATGCATGTGTAAGTAACGTAAGTGCTTATTAAAAAAGCCAGGTAGAATTGAGGCAAGTCCATTAATCAAATGGTCACCTAACAAAATAACACATGATAATAAATGAAACATCTATCCCTCTATTAAGGTAATAGCCAATAAATCAATGACTCATTTTTCTAAAGTTAGGATAAATATTAATCCATTGTGCATTAAAGGTAAAGACGAAATTTCGAAGAATTGTATGGATTTTCTACTTGAGTCTGGATAGAAGTGTCCGCAAGTAATTAAATCGTGTACAAAATAAAGATCATTGTTAGTGGAATCTTTACTAGAATAAATAACTCTCTGAATAAAATATTGAGATGTAATATTATAAGAGAAAACGAGTGTAAGAGATAGAATGAAGAGATGAAATGATTGTCATAACATAACAAAGAATCTTAACTGTATGATTTTTTTGAGATATTATAAATATTGTACTTATTTATATTTTTTTCACATCATTAAAATCTTTGTAATATGATTAGAATGTAAAATTTTCAAACTTAATATAAATGTAAATGAATCTGAAAGGATTGAATAATTCTATGTAGCAGACTAGTATACAATCATGGACAATAATAAAGCAATAACTAATAGTTTTAAAAGAGAAATATAAACTGGGGAAATTGGAATTGAATACCTGAAATACTAAGGTTATCTGCATAAAATGTAAATAAGGTATCTATGCATAAATAGTTTGATATCTGTTATTTTTTTTTGTTATGTGTTAATGAAATATTTAACCCAGTACATATATTTTTGTAATTGTTTATCATTCTTATTGTAAATAAAAGAGTATATTATATTAACTATGTAATATTAGTCTAAGTGTCTCCAAAAGCCATTCCTAGTACAAGGTCACATCAAGAAAACATATTATCCACATACAATGATACCTATTATATTTTAATGGCAGGCTTTATTTGAGAACTTCTGTTCAATACTGCAAAATGGAGAGCACATGATAGAATCAATAGTGCAATGGAGAGTCAAATTCTAATTTTATAACTTAAATGGAAATATGTATAAGTCCATAAATTTAAATTAGTATAACATTTATACAATGTCAATTACTAACTAATGCATCTGAAAGTCTGTAACTTTGGAGGATTTAATGATAATAGGTTAATGCTAAGTAATTGAAGAGAATATTTAAGTAAGTTACACTTGGTAGATAATAATAGGATAATGAAAGTTAGTTTATACTAAAACAAGTGTTATATAGTAATTATTGTTGGCATTGGTAAGTTTTCTTTAAATGGTTGGATCCCAGTAAAATCCCTCTTGCGTTACAGTCATTTAAGTATCAATCCAATGAATAGATTGGATTTTAATGCAAGATGCTTATAATTCCTGAGATTAAATTATGATAGCATTAATTGTGTGAAATTAAGGTAATTTCATTAATGTATTGTTAATCGTTAAGCATGCATGCATTGGTGGTCGAGAGGTCAGCGCGACCACCTTACAAGCAGTTGCCCAGGTTGTGGGTTTGCATCCCAGCCGATGATATGACACTTGAAAAAAAAGAAAAGAACTAGATAATAAGAACTAGTTTTGGAAAGAGTAATCATTATAGATATAGAACACTGCTCAATAGAACTTCAGGAAAGAGCTTACTACTTGTAACTTTAATATTCGATGTATTGTTTATCCTATTTTATTATTGCTATGTATTTTATATAAGTATGTGTGTATTTTTATTGTTATTATGTATTTTATATAAGTGTGAGTGTTATTAAACATTATTTATTATTCTTAAAGTGCTTAGACTTGCTTTATTCTCCTATCACCAAGCTACGGGAGGGGAAAATTGGTTAATTTATTGATTAAAGGGTAAAGTTAGTTTTAAAGCATTTGTGTGCTGCTTGTTTGTGATAATCTCAAAATTATAAAAATATATAGCAAGTGCTGGACATTTGCTAAATTTCTTAGAAATGGTTTGCTTCGTTCAGCAGCTGAGAGTTCTTGATTGGGAAAAATAATGCCAAGATAATATGTTCACATTGCTTCGGGGTTTGGTCAAGGGTACAGATATGAAGTTAAATTTGTAACTGTATTTGCTCTCTGCTTGTATTGTAATGTCAAGTATCGCCAAGATATAACAGATGGTCGAATATAAATAAATAAGAAAACAAATGCTTGAACTAATAAAATTTTGATAATAAAATATAGGATAAACTTTAAAGGTTTAAAGGTTAAAGTAAAAAGAAAAAGAAATTATTCTCATCGATAGCTAAATGATACTATACAAACTAATTGATACAAAAATATCTAAAACCGTTACAACTGGGAGCCTTTCCGGGATGTTTCGGCGATAGCTAATTAATAATCGAATTACAAATTTACCAAAATCCATTACAGTATATTGATTTAAGATTTTAAAAATGTATAATGGTAATTTCAGTTATCAGTTAGAGGAAAAATTATGGTAGTCGTTGTTAGTTGTGGGGATTTCCCCAATGCTCATAATAAGATGGTAGTGGGAGAGTCTTCACAATAGCAATGCCATTGTGGAAGTGTATTTTTCTTTATACTTCTCAATGTTTAAACCACTCTCTTGTAATCGTCCTTAGAGTTTATCCCTTAAACTTATGTGTGGAATCTTTCAAGCCGCATAAAGAATTATATACCCTTTTGCAATGAAATTGTATGTTTAATATTGAGCTAGCGTGGTATAGAGTATTATATATATATATATATATTACAAATCGATGTCTGTATTTCTTCAAAATAATATACATAAATTTATAAATAAATATTAGAAAATACAGTACTTAAACATTTATAAAAAATTATCTTTGAATGTCACTTAGGAGCACTTTCAACTATCCATGTAGTTTTTGTCAACTAATACAATGAAAGGTCAACTTTCCCACAATTCCATGATCTTAACATTTGCTGCCTGCACATTGATTAAATCTTGCTTGTACTTATATATTAACATCACTTCCTTAATTTTTCCTTTATTATTATTTGTTGCAGTTTCCAATATTTTTACTCCTATAATTAAAATCAGTTTCTGTCTTTTATGACCATAATAAATGTTGTATATATGGTTTTGATTTTAATTATAGTAACTAAAAATATTGGAAACTGAAAGAAATAATAACGAAAAAAATAAGGAAGCTATGTTAATATATAAATACAAGCAAGATTTAATCAATAGGCAGGCAGCAAATGTTAAGATCATTTAATTATGGGAAAGTTGAATATTATGACTTTTGTATGGTTGGGAAAACTGGCCATAGTGAAATAATATAGTAAAAGTCCTATTAAACAAAATACTAAAAGCTAATTTTTAAAATAATAACTTAAAATTGAATAAGCCAATGTATTTTAAATAAAAATGGGATTTAATATTTATGTTATAAATTATTTATTAAAAGTATAATATTTTCTGGTAGACAAATGTATTTAATTTATTACAGTTTAAATAATTTTAAAATTTACTATTCCAAATTATATTATATTTTATTATTTTTTTAATATAATATTTTGTAATAAAATGTTTAAAATATTTCTGTTTTCTGACAGTAATTATAAAAACGTATACATATTGTCTGGGTATTAACCTTTTAACTTTTTCTCTTTTTTTTTGGGGATTTTTTACATATTCTTTTTATTCGAGAATTTTTCACTTCTTGGATTTTTTTTTTTTGTTTTTGGTTTTTGTTTTTTGTTTTTTTTTTAAAAAAATTTTTAAAATATTTTTTTTTTAATTTTTTTTTAAATAAAAAATAAATTAAATATTTTTTTTTTAAAAAAAAAAAAAAACCCTTTTCCCTTTTTTTTTTTTTTTTTTTTTTTTTGTTTTTTTTTTAAAAAAAAAAAAAAAAAAGAAATCCCTTCTTCTTTTTTTTTTTTTTTTTTTTATTTATTTTTTTTTTAAAAAATATTAAAATTATTTTTTTTTTTATAAAAAAAATTTGTTTAAAATTTAAAAAAAAAAAAAATTTTAAAAAAATTAAAAAAAATTTTAAAAAAAAAATAATTTAAAAAAAAAAATTTTTTAAATTTTTTTAGAAAATATAAAAAAAAAAAAAAAAAAAATAAAGAAGAAAAATTAAGTCATGTGACCAGCAAGTGCACATACTTTGTGCTTACAAAATTTCTAAAGAAAGTTTCAAAATTACTTTTAAAATTGTTTTAAAAAATTTGAAACATTTGTATATCATAAAAGTAAATGTTAGTAAAATTATTTAAATAAATAGCTTGAAATAAGTGCAGTTAGTAAAGTTAAATTTTAAAAATAGATAAATTAAAATTAAATATTGGATAAATTAATAAAGTATTATTTTAAAATGTTATTTTGGAGTACTTAATTTGTTTAAATAAAATTGTAAATTTATTTAGAATTACATTTTGTAATAATATTCAATATTTTAATATGAATCATGAATTTTATTTCTAAATTTTAATAACCTAACCTTAACAGATATGTAAATTAGATCATAAGTTGAAGATTAAATAGCAAATCAAATTGCCAGTTTGATTTGGTATAAAAGTAGATGCTCTCATTTTTTTTGCTTGCTGAATGACTTAATAACTTGCTTAATAACTTATTATTATCAATATTGTTATCATATATCAACATTGGAATATTATTTAGTCTACTTCTTTGTATTATTATTTTTTAAGATGAAGGATTAACAATTTGTTAAGTTAAAATAATAATGCAGCCTTAAATTAAAAAAATTCTCTATTGGATTATTTTATTGAAGCTTAAGCCAACATCATGGTAAAATATGGATTTAATACCAACGATAATGTACTCAAAAGAATTAATGATAAGAATATAGTTAATAAAAAAAGTATAATTTAAAATGTATTACTGAAAAATTTATACAATTATTTACTTATAATACTGTGTACATTGGCAAGAGTGTTGAGCAGAAATATTTTTTGAAGGTTTAGCCTATTTATGTATTATATTTTAAAGATAAATAACTATTTGGAGAACAAAAAGTTACAAAGAGAAAATTTATTTTTTAATATTTTTAAAAAAAGTTGAAAAAACGAATTTAATACTGAACCTATAAGGAAAAGATACCATTTATGCTTACATTAGTAACTTCATATTTTTTTTTAAAAAAAAAGGTGCAGTAAATATTTTTAAAGAAAAATATTGTCTTTAAAAAGTTTATTACAAACTTTTCTTGGAAAATGATTAAATAGAAAAAATGTTATTATTATGGATGTAATTTTTTATGATATCATTATTAAAAAATACTGTAAATTATGTAATTGTTTGTCAGGAAAAAAAACTAAAATGGGTAATTAAAAACATATCCGGACTAAAGAAATATACCTTTATAAATGACTATATACCTGCATTACTATGAAATGATATTTGAATTGATTAATAAAAATATGTATTTTTTGTAAAGATGCATAGACTTATATCACCGACACTGGTGCAATAGAAATACAAGTGAATAGAAATAAAATTATGGAGACTAGTTATAAAATCTTTTTAAGTGATCACTTAATAATTATTATCATGGAAGCTACAGACAATGGATTGTAATTTATAGACTTTCATAAACAGGATTAATAATTATTCTTTGAAATATTTTTGGATTTAAAAGTCTACTTCATTTTTATTATTATTATTATTTATGAGTTTATGTGCTGCCAGGAGGAGAGAAAGTTTTTGTTCTAAAGCAATATTAGAAGGAAGAAAAAAACTTTTTAATTTGAACTTATCATTTCACATACTAATTATAGTATTAAGTTTTATTAGTGTTAGAGTAGGAAAGATTACACTTTAGATATTTTTATTTAATCTAACGTAATTAATACTTTAAAAAATATTTTAATGTTTTGTAAAGTTTTTTCATAAACATTTTAAGGTGTGATAGTGTTATGTTGGATGATTGTTATTATTATTTAATATGTTTTTTATATTAAATATTGACCCAGAAAACGTCTAAGAGTGATTAACACATGTAATGTCACTAGGTAAATCTTATAAAATATATTAAATTTATATGATGTATATTTTATTACTTTCTACAATTGCTTGGAATATTCTTTTATGATATTGATTTGTTATATGAATGTATGAACATATGTGTGTGTGTGTGCATTAAATACACATAAAACTTTATTATTATTTTAAAGTTATAAGCTATGATTTTCTAGAAGGATATGCATACATTTTTCTTTTATATTACCAATGTAATATAATTTATGGATACTCAAAATTTTTATATGATTCTTTAACGGATAAACCCTATTTTAGGAAATATTTTAAATATTGATTTTAATATCTTAAAACAAAATCATTTGTATTTTTATTGCTGAGATTTTTAAAAGTGAATTCACCCTTTCTTGTAGTAGTTTTGGATTGTTAAAGTCATATATGAATTTTGTTTATTATTTAGAGTAATGCTAGTAATTTGGCATGTAGGTTGTTAAATCTATTGTGAAGTTTTAATCGATAGTGACTTAGGAATTATGTAAAGAAAACCTTTGGATGATTATATGTAGAATCTATGAAGAATAGGAAAGTAACCTATAATATTATCTTTGTAGTTTATGCAAGTACAGATACCTTTAGCCCTGTGTGCTGTATATATTTTCCGTGGACAGTGTTTTTCTTGATATTTTGTATTTTAAAATGTTCAAATGAGTGCTGAATAAATAGCCTGGACATTATTATTATATTTGAGGTTATTAGACAGAGAAGTCATACTTCTTTGTTCACACTGTATCCATGTAGATTATCCAATATATTTTGATACTATTGAATCTTTACTCTAGTTAGTTCTTCATGCCTAAGCATCGTATGACTATCTTAATTTCAACAGTTATTGCATCGTATAGCATTGTATTTTATGACTAATTGTGAATTGTAGTATCGTTATTTTGAAAGGAGATGAGATAGGTTTTCCTTGTTTTGTTTTTAGGTTAATGTCTAATACAAATGAGATTGAATGTAAATGCTAACAGTGAGTAATAAAAAATCATGGATATTTTTCATATTTTTATTAAACTGTTTTTTTAAACATAAAAGAGATGACAATTATTCATGCAATTTTGAAATTTAGATTTTACGTGTTAAGCATATTTTTAAGAAAAATGAAACATCCAAAATGAACAACACAAAAAATAGAATGAATGCTTGTACTTTGTGAATAGTATTTTATATTTTAAACATACATGAAATACACATATAAGGATTGTTTTAAAGAGTAGTACCAAGAAAAATATGTAAAAGAACACCACTAATATAATTTTATTAAAGTCAGTTTTATTTATTGAATGAACCAAGTAAAAGTATTTAAAATAACACTAGCAGTATTTTTTTTTAATGTCATAGCATCGGCCGGGACGCGAACCCGCAACCCGGGCAACTGCCTGCAAGTGCAAGGCAGTCGCGCTGACCTCTCGACCACCAATGCAAGACAACACTAGCAGTATTATATTAGATAAGTTTGATTGATTTATTGTAAGAAAATATATGAACATATTTTAAAAATGAATATTGTTTAAGAATTTCATATTTTATATTTTTCGTGAATACTTACGAAAACCCCATGTTCTAGCTATGTTAATTAATGGATTTTTTTTATATTAAATTATAAGAATATTCTTAAACTGGTATTATTATTATTATTTTAAATAAATGTGCCAAAAAGTATATAAGTCGGAGTAAAGGCTTATTTACTTGTTGATTTATTAATGTTTAATATGGAAATATGTAACTTAATATTATTTCCATTAGTTTGATATTTGTTAGGTTTTATTAAACACTATTTAACTTTTCAACATGTGTGTGATCAGGTGGGTCAGCAATATGAGATGGCACTGAGAGTAGTGGGTCGTGTGAAAGTCTGAGTTCGAATCCCGCCGATATTACATATATAAATGCAGGTTTTAGCCTGTGCAATGTATTAAACACTATTATAAATAGTGTATATAGTTTTTGTTAAATGTACAGGATAATAAAATTTGTTAAATTTGTTTTTATAAAACTTTGTGTTATGTTGATTTATTCACTATCACAAATACATGATTGTCAGATACCAGAATAAACATAATATTTGCACAGTACCGATATAATTATTTACTTAAGAAATCACAATGATTCAAAATATAGTATACTTGAGAAATTTTCTTTTGCATTAATATTATTATTATGGTCATAATTAATTGCACAATTTATTGCATAGACTTTTAATGTTGTTTTTTGCCACATATTCTCAGATTATACCACATATTCTATTTAAGATGCTACATGAAAATTAAAATATTATATTATTATTGTTATTATCATTATTGTTAGTTACCATAAGATTAAACTTGGGATAAGTAGTGTCACAAGTGCAAATAAACTAAATTTAATAATATAAATATTTCTAAATAAATAAAAATTTCTAATAATATTGGGTTAGAATATATATATATATATTAGTTTTCTATAAGTGACGTTTTTTATGCTTATGATATTGTTGCTAGTAATTTATGTTTCTTATAAATGAGTAGTAGATTTTTCAAAATACATTTTCTGTATGATATTAAAAAGTAATATGATGATTTTCCATACGATTGTTTAATGAATAGTATTCCTAAAATCCCAAGGCAAGGAAGAAGTTGGTAGCTGAAAGTGGCAAGTACAAAGAAACCCCTGATTGTGGATCCAGGCTTTATAATTTTACATTTAAATTTCTTACAATGTATATAAATATTTGATTTCTTACCATTTAAATGCTAATTCAAATTAATATTAGTTTATTTTTTTGTTGTGCTAAAATATATTTTTTTTTACCTTTCTTACCAATTAAACATCTAATCATATGAATTCCATTCATATTTACAACATTTTTTGTTGTATTAATCATATTACCTAGATTAAATTTTTTTTTATACTAGTTTAATAATTAATTTGCTTCCCTTCTTATATTTTTATTAAAATTTATTATCCCTTTTATATTTGTCAAAGAATATGCATTTTGATAAATGGAAACTACTATACATTACATTATACGTGTTATGCTTTTAATTTAAACTTCTTTTTATTTTTATTGTATTTCTTTTACCATACATTTTTTAATCATTTTTATAGGATATTCATTTTTTTACTGCACTGCTTTATATTATTAATTCCTTCTTCACGTCATTTTTAATCAGAACGTAAATTAATTGCCCTAATTTCTCTATTATTAATAATGCTTATTTTATGTAGATAGTCTATATCAGATTTCCAATTAGTACACACACACACACACACACACATATATATATATATAATTTAAACAGAATTTGGTTTGAGAGTATTTTTAGTACACAACAACATATTATTGAGCTATTATAACAACATTGCAGTCTCTATCTTGTGCTTTGGTTTGGGGGTATTCTCAGTACCAACAATACACCATTGACCTATTAAGACAGCATTTCATCACATGTACATATGGTGTAATCCTTCATATTTAAAATAAAATTTATATATTTGGATATTCTGACACATTAATACTAATATTAAAAAATACTAAGTTAGACTTTATTCATGTTTATTATATTATTAACACCAAATATAATTTGATCCACTCTCATCATATTTCTGGTTATTATGCTGATATATATATATATATATTGTAATGGAACGTTCTTGCTGCATTCCATTTAAATTGAAGAAAGAAGGCCTCAAACATTGGGAAAGCCAAATATAATGGAATGTATCTTTATATATGATCTCAAATGAAAATAAACATATGAACTTTTGTAACAATAATTATTAGTTAACCAAGCCCCTAACTTTGATACACCAAATGTAATGAATAATTAAACAAATATATTATGCTGACCACGTTGTGGCGTCCAAATGTAATGGAACATACTTTTACTCCATTATACCAATCATCAGTTAACTGGGACCAACAGTTTGTGGTGCCAAATGTAATGGACAATATATCATATAAACATATTATACCTCAAATGTAATGGAACATCAATATATGAGAAGAAAATAATGTTTCAAACATTGGATGATAAACGTAATGGAATATAAATAATCTAAATGAATCTAATTGTTGAGAAAGCCTAATATAATAAATTGTATAATTTAAATGAAGAAAGACAAAATTATCCCAGTTATATTTAAATAAATTGTTTATATGCCCTTCCAACTAGCTATACATGAAATAAATCTAAAATCATACAGAGCAATGAGATCTATCATTATAATTTATTTTCAAGGTTGATGTGACTAACTAATCAAATATATATATATATATATATATATCAGAAACAAAGGTAATTCTATTAAATCCAATATACACATCTATTATGTAAATTTATGTATATCTAAACATATCAATGAATAATAATATGTGTAAGTGACCTAAAGACTAAACAATAAGTGAAATATGAAGTTATCCTTTATTAAATTGTGAATTCACTTAATTTCATAATGACTCTAGCATTAAAAGAAAAATAAGAATAATATATTACCGCTCTTTCAAATAAATTACAAAGACGTTACTTATAAAACAAATAGTACATCCTTTATTTTATATTATGGTTTAATTTTAGGTAATATCAATGTTTTAAATACAAACCCAAATAATAAATATACATATATACTTGCAATAAGTATATATATTAAATATATAAAGACATATCTGTACTTAACAAGTAGGTATTAATATAAATACAAATTCATATTTATATCTTTCATATATTCAAAATAAAAAATAAAAAAATATTATATACAGCAAATATATATAAATTATTGTTTTGGTATGCATAAGAATTATTATATAAAGTTAAAAAAAAAAAAAAAAAATGGAAATAAATTAATAATAAAACATTTTTTTTTTTTATAATGAAAATTTGCGAATATAAATTTACTTATTAAAATATACATAACAACTCATATGCCACCCAAACTTATAAGCCATACTTTAAGATTTTAAATTACTTAAGTGTTAATTTTGACACCTGTTAAACGTTTATTGCTGTTAGAAAACAAGACGCTTGAATTGAATATTTATAAAGCGTTATATTTTACAATGAAAAATAAAAATAAACAAAAATATCGATCTCAAAATATATTTATATATCATTTATACATATAAAATTATTTACTACTTTTCAAAGTTCACATGTCCAGTTTTCCTTCAAAAGTCAACTTATTCCTTTGTTTTATTTCTTTATCCGTTTAATATTAGAATGCATTCTAGTGAAGGTGAGGAAACTATCACGTTAGAGAAAATTGTCAATTCTTGGATATATGTATATTTTTATCCTTCTAAAATTTCTTTCCTTGAAAAATAAATAAATAAATTGAAATGTTAAATCCAATATATTAATTCTAGTTACCTCCAGATTATTATTAGATTGACCATTATAGATTCCAGATAGCTATGTCAAATTTCGGCTTCAGACGCGATGAAATATATGTATTGAAATTTTCTTAGTTTTTTTCTTTTAAAACTGCTTTGGAATAAATGAAAGAAACGGTGCAGCCTCTTGGCTGCGATATATCCCTATTAGCCTGTCATGATTTATGTATTTACCATAGAAATCTATCTTATTCCAATATTCTGAAGAATGGTAATTTCAAAGAAACAAAGTACAACAAAATTTTATCCTTTAGTTGGTTTTATCACTATCTTAATAATAATAATAATGGCTTCTTTTTCATTGTTGCTCCACGTGCTAGCAAATGCTGTTTTGAAAACCCTCGTTACACATGTTTTCTTTTAAACAATTAACATTTAAAAAAAAAATAAAATATCAAGCATATATATATATATAAAAATATTAAATTGAAAATTTATTTGACAGCTTTAAAAATATACATAAATAATAATATTGCATTTTTTTAATAATCACTGCAAATAAAATAATTTTTTTATATAATCAACAATTTATATGTCTTTATTTATTTATAATAATTAAATATTCATAACGATGTACCACCAACATATAAATAAAATAATAACTTCAAACAATAACTATACCTAATAACCATAAATAATAATAATACTTCATGTATAAACATCAACTCAAAGAGGTTTTTTTTTTATATATATATAACAAATGATAATTTTTAAAATATAGATAGACTTATCGATATTTACAATATATATATATATATGTGTGTGTGTGTGTGAGTGAGTTGTGTGTGTGTGTGTTATTTAGAGCTCACAAAATAAGTCTTAACAAGCTTTCAGAATATCCTCAACCCCAAATTGGTTTCTGCTACTGGCGTCATCAGGGAGGTGCCAGGATATTCAAGCATTGGATTAAAAATACCAGAACAAGCCCAGCACTTTATCCAATGTATAAATATTAAATAGAAAATCTGAAATTTGCAGACATCCATGTGTCATACAAACCAGCTAACTTAAATAGCCATATAGAAATGAACGAAGTTCAGATACACCTGGCTTTAACAACATAAAATTGCCAAAGACTTAATAGCTAACAATAAAATTACAAAAAAATCAAGTCAGATGTCACATGACCTAATTTAATAAGCTTATATTTACAAATGTTATATATAGAGCTCGCAAAATAAGCTCTGAAAAATCTTTTGGAATATCCTCAAACCCAGACCAGTTTCTGCTACTGGCATCATCAGTGAGATGCCAAAATTATCAAACATTAGATTAAAAATACCAGGATGATACCAGCACTTTATCTAATGTATAACTATTAAGTAGAAAATCTGAAATTTTCAGCCATCCATATGTCTTCCAATAAAGCAATCTAACTTAAATAGCCATATGGGATTGAACAAAATTCAGATACACTATATATTGACAGTTTTAGCAATATAAAATTACCAAAGCCTTAATAGCAGAAATTAAAATTACAAGAAAATCAAGTCAGATGTCACAAGACCTAATTTTATAAGCTAGTTTTTACAAATGTTCTATATAAAGCTCGCAAAATAGGCTCTTAATACTTTCATAATCATCAATATAATATACTTTTATTCCCATATAAATGAACCCTACATACAAGATTATCTTGGTCTTATGTAACCTAATACTAAGATATTATCATTAAAGATCTATCACCTTACATCGCTAAATTCATTCCCAAATTTTTATAATAACAAATAAATTCATTTTTAAAATAACAGTGTAACTAACTAATAAGATAAGATTATTTCATTCTTTGATAGTTCTCAAACTTAAGTATAAACAATCAGCATTAATGTTATATTTTTAATACTTTAAACTACTCAAATAAAACATCAAGTTCAGTTATAATAGAATCATAGACTTATATTTTTCTTATTTTTAAATATCTTTATGATATCAATAAAATTATCCATATTCTTAAAATGACTAAACAAATGATAAACTATGAATAGGTATCATGTTTTATACACACATCCATACATCCACACAAAATAATAAAATACATTATAAAATTGTAAATATTTTACATTATTACCATAAGTAATTTCTTTTGGCAATTACTTATTCCATGTCTTATGGATCATGACCTAAATAAAATATTTTAATTATTATTTATTCCCCATTAACACACTTTAAAATATCTTAAGTTTTTTTTTAATTATTAAAGAGTTTTTTCTTTACAATAAATTTAATTACTAGGTTAGTAAATAATTTAATGTTCTATGTTCCTACACTATCCCTATACTGCGAATAAACATTACTATAAATTTGTTAGTAAAAAAATAATAATTTAAAATTATATTTACAACAACTCCACTAAAATTTCTCGCGATGCAATGTTGTTTTCGATCATAAATTCATTACAGGAAGTGTCTTTTTCTCCTGGTAAAACATTAATAATTACACTTTTGATGCCAATAACCATGCATGCTCCAATTCTCCATGTTGCAACATAAAATCCAAAATGACTGTTCAAGTTAAATACGGTAAGTTTACTTTTATTCATAATATCCCAAACTGATATAATTAATATTTTTTCTAACTCCAAAATTTTAAAAATATTCAAGCATTCATTACTATGTAAATTTCTACTTTAAATATCTTTGATATTCTTCATTAATACAATTTTCAAATTCTTCTAACTTTTCCATATTTAGTGAGGTTCAATGTCTTCTAAGACAAACAATAAACTTCCCTATCTATCACCAATAACTTAAATTATTTCCACAAATAAATTCAGAAAACTTTTTGTATGTCCAGCATAAAATAATTATTAATTTTGAATATTTTTAAATATGACATAAATTATATTTGTAAATAATCTTAATTTTTATTTTTTAAAAAAAAATTCCAGTTTTTAAAATATTTTTAATATTTCTTCAAAAAGAAATATCTTAGCATTCCAAAATATTTGCTTGGTCAAATTTAAAGGTTTTTTTCTTTTTAAAAGCATTTTCCCATTGTACTTTAAATAAGTTTTCTTAATAAAAATATATTATATCATTTTACTTTATATTTTTGCTAAAATTCTTTATATTTTATCCGTAACATTCTTTTTATAAAATTCAGTCATAAATTAACATGACTTACTAACACAGGCAAAATTATATGCTTAATATGATAATAACACTTGAATATCTCCATCAATTTCCTTTTCCCTTTAGTAATGACTTCTCCATGTTTAAAGTTAATGATTAATTGGATAAAGTAGATTAGCAAGTAAAGAATTATTTAATTTTTAGCAATGCATTTCTATATCCCACAATCTAATAATAATGAGTTAATTTCTTTTTTTAGAAGTAAAAATGATAAAATTGATTATTATAATATACTTCATTAACTAAAGTTGCAGTGACAGTTACAATGATAGTAAAAATTATAATAATAGTAGTCTGCAAATTTAGTGCATCTCTTAAATACTACAGCCTACTCCACCTTTGATTGGTCCATTAAACAATGCTTCTTTCCACAATCCTGGGAATAGAACACCAGATTAAATTTAAAACTAATAATAATTTATTAAATATTTCTTTTTATTATATTCAATTCTTAATTAAGTTCCATATTTCATTTACACTTAATAAATACTTTAAAATAACTTTTAAAAATCACATTTCAATATTTATTACCATTTCTACCTTTATTTTAAACCTAACGTATTTATTTTCAACACAAACATAAATCTAATTTTATCTATTATATTTATTTTTAAAAACCTAATCTAATAATTATAACAGATAACATTATTTTATTTTTAAGCACAGGTGTGACTATTACACATCATGTGATTTACAAAACTAAATGAGATGCTAATAATTTAAAGGAAACTAAAATAAATAATTTAATTTATAAAATATTACATAAATCAATATTATAGCACAATTTTAAAATAATTATTTTAATATAAAATTGAATATGCACTTTTCTTTCTACATTATTACTTTTAATTAAATGATTTAAAATATAATACTAAATACAATTATATTATTGAATACTCTATTCATTTAACTTTAAAGCATTACTTTTAAAATTTACCATAACTATTTATTTATAAGACTTATTAAATCAGTATTTCCTATGGCCATTTCTCCCAACCATACTATCTTATAATAATTTTTAGTTAACTGTTTTATTACAAATACCAACATAATATTATACATCAATTATTTTACTTGCCTTAACTAAATTATTCAAAGATTATTAACACATAACATACATCATCCCTTACTTAATTTTAAAATTTAAAATTTTTCCAATAAATTGATCGAAATAATTTATTCTGACCTAAACAAAAGGTTACAATATATATATATATATGTATGTATGTGTGTGTGTAATTTAATGCTAAATGACCTACTATTTCAACTATTTAATACATCATTAGTACAGTGTCCTAATTATTCATACCTTTATATTTTAAAACAGTGTTTTAGCAAAACTTATTATATACTTTATCTTAAAATCTTAACTAAACCCAATCCAATATTTCAGCTGGCTAAAGTTTGTGTGGGTGCTATTTTAAGCTACCCTCACAACAAATTAACCATAATATAAAACAAAAAATAACATTAAGATAAAATCAGTTAACATTACACACATAGTCATTAAAAATATAAGTAAAATATTTTACAAATTACAACTACTAAATTTAAATAATGAAATTGACTATAATTATATTCCATGAATAATTTGAAAGTTAAGAGCAGATTAATTCTTTTATAAATTTAATAATTTATTCTTTCTTAGTTTTTTCCCATAAAAAAACTGAACATTGTTTCAAATTTTATTTACAACAATTGCTTAGTAAATTATAAAAGAAATTTATCTAACAACGAACTAAATTTAAAAAAAAAAAAAACACTTAGT
The DNA here is from genome assembly GCA_028023455.1 of Epiperipatus broadwayi. NCBI lineage: Eukaryota > Metazoa > Onychophora > Udeonychophora > Euonychophora > Peripatidae > Epiperipatus > Epiperipatus broadwayi. The sequence continues at coordinate 107,631 of JAQFVV010012748.1, read as the reverse complement.
AAATGTATATCATAATTACATAGTGGACTAATTTCCATTATATAATATTAATTATTAAATATTTAAAAAAGAAAATTCTTAAGATGATTGAAATAGTCTAACATATAACTACTACTAGAATATTATCATCTCAAACTATCAGATGAACAGTACAAATATATATTTTAGATCTGTTTTTAAATGACCTTGAATAGACACATTTTGTCAATTTTATGATTATTTTTGATATAGAGAGATTTTGCCAAAAGAAAAATATTAAATTATTATATTTTGCAGGAAAATTAAATATCATTTGTTTCAATATTTAAAAGGCAGTTTAAAATATCTTAATGTTGTATGTTGTATATATATATATTCTAACCTAGTAAAAGATTTCATTTCTATTAAATCAATTCGGGAAGCCTAAACGCTTCCGTATAGGACGGGTAACAAACCCTATATTACCTAATATAGCTCGATGTTAGGTTAGTTATAATAATTCAGCTACAGCGATATGCAGTTCAGACAGAGATAGAATTAAAAAAAAATTTATCATTAATAAAATAAATTTAAAAAGAAAATTTAGAATAAACTAACATTCTTTCTCTATCCAAAACACATTCTCTGAGCTGTCAGTACTTGCACTGTTCAACAATGATGATGATGATTTCATGTAATTGTTAATATTACTGACTAAAACAAAACATTCATTAATTTGCCAATATGATCTCAATATTTTTGTTATTATACAATTAGATGTTTCAATCTCTTAAGCCATGCCACGCTTGTAATATTGATCATAATGAATCAATTCTTAATTTAAGAGCACTTATAATAATGACACTAATCTCAGGGTTTTCTGTTATATTTAAGAAAATTGCTCGGCAGTATTGTGTTGTCGCATATGACTGACATTCTGGTCGGCTATAGGAAACATTTACCTTATTTAAATTCCAGGTGTCTTCATCCACACATCAACTATTATAATATTTAACGAGATGATAACCATATTCAATAACAACGTATAATTTTGAATAATACAGCCCTTTTATCCAGAATCTCAGTCGGAATGGTGAAAAGACAAGGGTGCTTTTGTGTCCTTCCATCCTCCATGACAACACAATAATTTAACTAAGATTTATTACTTAGACACTTCACTTAAATGTGTACGAAATAATGTGTAACCAAAGCTAGTAAGTTTGGGAATAAAGTGATTTTACACACACATAAAATAAAATGGCTTGGTCTGAAGTTTTCAACTCCATAAATAATTCTTATTAAATTAAAATATAATGAAATATTCTGATCTGCTTACAATTGTCTATCTGGTGTATTGAATTTAAGATTTCATAAATGATTTTGGACTCAAGAAAGTATTGCAAGTATTATGCCAATACACTTTTATTTAGCACACAAGAAAAATGACTCAAGACAACTTGTAACAAGACTATAATTTATTATTAAATTTTAACAAGATTATAATTTATTATTACAGTTTAACAAAACTATCCTTTATGATTAACATAATAAACAAACATATACAATTTATTCGATCCCATATGGATAAAACAAAATATAACTAACATTAATTCGTCTATACTTTTAGACCTGGATTCGAACTACTTCTTCATCTTCTTTTTACATTTATGCAAATTGAATATAACAAAATAAATATTATTATCGATACATTAACTCATCCATTTAGTGTATCTTATATGAACGGCTGCTTAACTTTATTCACTAACTATTTGTTTTAAAATAAAAACAATCTGATTCTAGGCAATACGTACAAACGATTTATATTATCATATCTTTAATTAAATGATAGTTTTTATTTAGATAACTTATTATAATTTATGGGTTATTTATCAGAAGTTACACTTATTATTTTAATGTTTACCTTAATAACAACTGAAGTTGTTATACACACTGTATTCCTCAGTATAAGTTATATTGTGAGTGCTACTTAATCATTAACCCGAATTAAACCTAGTATTTGAACCCTCCATTGGCAAATAAAAATTTCTAAATCACGCAATTTTAAACTTACCCTCTCCATTGACTTACGTGTGGATTACCAGCACTATTCCGCCACACAATCCAGACATTGATCATATATACTAGCACGCTATTTATACTAAATGGATCGTGAGGAATTAACCTCCAATATACCCGTTATCTTGCCATAACTTTCTAAACAAAACACAATAATCAACACCTTCCATGGTGGAATTATCTCTATTTTCTCATGAGGAATATGGAATAACACCGATAGTCTGTAGAGTTAACTACTACATTAAAATAGTTTGGTGGTTCCTTGCCTCTTACTTGGGCATAATAGGAACACACACCAAATATAATCCTCTCCTGGGATTTTAACGAATGAAATACACTAAATACGATATAAATTACTGATCGTCCTAACTCTGAGAAGCGATCACTTGGGCTATAAACATACCCGAATATTAGATTTATCTATTCCCCTCATGGAAAATAAAGCTTTTGGGGAGATCATTTTCCATCCCACAAAATAAAGACATTACAATTATTACTTATGCGAATATTAAGCATATACCGATGCTATAAAGCAAATACACTAATTACACTAAATTTATGTTCTGGGGTATACTTAGATCAACGTCTGAAATCAATGAATATCACAGAATAAACCATAATAATTTTCACTTTTGCCAAAGAAACATTCAACAAGTAATTGGTAGTATAGTATCTTGAACTAAATCAAGTGAATGCGTTAATAAAGAATAATTGGGAATAAGTTCCTCAATTAACATAGTATAAATTTGTTTCAAACTTTAAATAAGTAATATCCTGTATAGCACTTCTCTTTAATTACTTCTGATAATTTTAAATATATATTTTTACTTATTAAATCTCTAATGTATAAGCACTTCTCTTTAATTACTTCTGATAATTTTAACTAGATATTTTACCTATTAAGTATCTAAATTTTTCTTCTTTTACGCATCTAACATATAAATCTATACCCATAATTGCATATCATAAGTAAACACATTTTATAAAAAAAAAAAAAAAAATTTCATGTCGAATATAAATTTAACCTAGAATAATTATATGAAAACATACCTTTATGATTACAAGGTCATTTAAATATTACTTGATTATACAGCCTTTAACCTGTTGATATAAAAAAAAATACACATAATTTTACAAATTAGTAAAAAAAAATCATTACTTAACAAGTGCTTATTATCTCACTAGAAAAATGTTTTCCGTTGGGCAATTTATCCAGATGAAGAACTTGATCCATTCGTAGTTCACGAAGCAAATTTAAAATAAGAAACACATTTTATTATTTCATTTATATAAAAGTTGCCTCCATTCTGATGCAATTAATAAATTAGGCAAAGAAAAAATAGCAGCGTTGGATGTTAATTCTTTTTTTAATTAACTGCTATAATTTTGGGATCCAAGAAAAACAATACATATTTTAACATGACGAATATTTGATGATAGACGATCACATCTACAATTCTTTCTTTTTACTATTGGCGATACGAATCATTTTTAGCTAGCTGGCTTATGAATAGAACTAATGCGCGAATTTTCCAAAATACTATTATTATAACGACTGCAGCTGACTTACGTGGATATAAAGTTTTAACGACTCCAGTTGATGTATAATATAACATATTATATTATGGTTATAATTAAGTCACTAATGTTTGTAGTTTTTATTCCTACTCTAGGAATTGTAATTTTTCTTTAATAAGGAATTCTCCATAAAATGCACACATACAAATTTTCTGATATTTGCCTTGAGAAAATTTATATTTTCTTTTTAAAAAATATATGGGTGCATAAGTAAGTATCATTTATCATTAATCTTATTTCTAGATAATTTTCAGTGAATAAAACATATTTTAACGTGGGGAACTTACATTCTTTTCAAAGGCAGACAATTCCTTTTTAGAAAGAGCGCGAAATTTTCTAGTTAACTTTCCTTGGCTTTTATAATATGTCTGTTAATTATAATTTTTCTTTTATCCCACGAAAAGATTATTAAATAAGGTAAAGTTAACAAATAATTGATTATTTCCTGGAAATTACTTATATTGCTTAATTTAAATACAATGACACTTTCCGTGATTGCTGTAGTTAATACGGTCATTTTGAACTTTAGCATAAGATAGTACATTTTTGCGTATAAAAAGCTTTAAATAGGTAGATGGCAACAGAAAACAGAATATCTTATCAAAAAGGATTAGCAATGCATGATATTATTAACAATTTACTGGACTTATATTTATTTCTGCAATAAAAAGATATAAAAAATTTGTTACCGAATTTCAGTACTGCTTCTTCCTTGTAAAACTAGAGTCAGACTAAACTTTCTTCAAAATTTGGCGGTCTTCTTTTAGCGACCTCTTACAGAAAAATAATCATTTAATTATACCATAAATAAAAGAAAGGAAAAAAAAACTTATTACAGTCATATATTTCTGTATGATTTAAATGGATTACAAAGTAATTTGACAAATAATGAAAAATAATAAATATACTTAATTAATAATTAGTGATGTATATTTCTTTTAAATATGATTTTTTACAAAAATAAATTATCAGAAGTTATTGTGCTTTATGATAAGATACTCATCTACTCTCCCTCTACCCATCCAAAATCAATTACTGTTTATGATATGTGCTTTTATACTATATTAAATTGCTCTTATGGTTAATATTTTAATTAAATTATTCATGCTCTTCTTCAAAATGACATTGGATTACTAAATTTATTGGTTATTTGCTTAAAACACGTTACAGACTGTAAATAGCATACTTTATTAATCACTTAATATTATTATTATTTTATCTTTTTATTTTCTAAAAAGGATAGCATTGTTTTCCTGTGGAAACAATGCCAAACAAACCAAGTGTCAATAACACTAGGTTACAATATATTAGGGCAAATTTATCTGCCTAAATTTAAACATCATATAAACAATTAAATTCAAATATGCTATGAACAAATTTTATAAAAATTTTAAAAAATATTTCCATTATCAGTCCCAATATTAACATAATGTCGATAATTTTTCATGCAATTAAGAGCATTTAGAAATGTGTCAAACACAGTAATGATGTGATGTGATGTACTGTGGCTTTTCCTTAAACGAAGTCAAGAATAGCTCAGCAATTATGCCCAGATAAACCTGTTAGACACTTTATTTTCTCCATTTCCCACTCTACATTTTCTCATATTCTGCTCCATCCCATTTCCACAACATAATTTTTGTGAATTCTGTGATGTGATGTATTTTGGCTTCTCCTTAAATGAAATCAAGAATATCTGAGCAATTATGTGATGTGATGTACTGTGGCTTCTCCTTAAACAAAGTCAAGAATATCTCAGCAATTATGCCCAGATAAGCCTGTTAAATCACTTTATTTTCCATTCCCCACTCTAAGTTTTCTCATATTCTGCTCTATCCCATTTCCACAACATAATCTTTGTCAGCTCTATGGCCTTTATATCTAAATCCCCCTTATCTTTTCACAAACCCAACATAAAAACCAATAACTCCCTTTCTGTATAATCACTTTGTTCATATCTATTCTCACATAACTTCATTATCTGTACCCTTCTGCTTTCAAGCATTTACATTCAATCAACAGATGTCTAATATTTTCTATACCTTCCTTACACAATTTGCACAATAAATCCCCCATAGTTTTCCATTTACATGTATCCAAACTACAGAAACTGCCCTCTACTAGTGATTAAAGATATTATAAATTGAAAAAAAAAAAAAAAAATGTTCTGATACGGAATGGAACTATATTGGATATGATGGCATTAAAAGCAAAAAATAAAGCCTCTGCTGAGTCAAAAAATGGATATATGCTTTATTATAAAGACGTAAATATTAAATCCACATATAAAATCAGTTCTTTTACAAATCAGGAATAATAAAACAGCGTTGTAAAATTTGATAGTGATAGTAAAGTAAAAAACAAACAGTTATTTGAAAATTTATTTTTATATCTGTGGCCTATTTTTGACATATGAAATATTAACAAAACATAATACAGGAATTTGTAGAGACTATAACCAGTGGTAAATTTTCTAATGGCTTAATTAAAATTTTCAATCCTGCAACTGTAACCATAAATAAAAAAAGTCATTAACTACGTCGTTCATAGTTTGTATTTGTTGACATTTACGTAGATCAACGGTATTAAACTCAAATTCCACTTATGGGACAATCCAATAAACTTGGATTGTTCTAAATCTGTCAATGAGAATCCAGTACGGTATAAGAAAATCAAATTCAACGGGCTTTAATATTGGATATGGAAAACAAAATTTTTTGTATTCTCATAAGAATTTTATTTTTTATACGGGAAAGCTTCGATTTTAGATTTGTAATTGAGCAAACAAAAAGAATACTTCCATTCGTGTTGAATCTTAGGTAATAAAACATCTCTTGAATCATTAGTAAATACAATAAGCTTAATAGCAATTTATATATTTTCAATGAGGCAACATGTATTTAAATATCTGGTAAGGGAATATGAGAAACATTAGGAAGCCATTTTGGTTGTTTCAGTATTATTTATAATTATTTTTTAGTAGAATATATAAATTCACATTATTCAATATTCATATTTTTATTCTGATAAATAAATATGAGATTTTTTAAAAAGGAAAGAATTTTTGTGTTCTCTAAAAGTTTATTAGAATAAAAAAGTTAATGAAAGCAATTAATAGTAATGATAATTAATATCTAGTTTTAAATATAGTTAATATTCTCTCTCTCTCTCTCTATATATATATATATATGATCACTATATGGAGCTTTACCAATAGTTCCTAACAAGTTTTGTTTCCATAAACGCCAAGAGAGATAGAATTCAATATCTCCTTTGTTGTATCTCTCGGCATTTATGTAAACAAATCTTGTTAGGAGCTATTGGTAAAGATCCATCTACTGATCATAAAATGCAAGCTAAAAGCAAGTTACGAAATTTATAACTTTTGTTTATCATATATATATATATATTCATTCGTATTTTGAAGAGCATAAGATTATATATGCATTGTTTCTGTATTTATTGTAATATCATTCCGTATCTTTTCAGCTCATATGTATTGAAATAGAGGCAAAATTCTTCATATGGTAATCCCACTCAGTGCAAACCAGAGTTATCAATAGTTTCAGAAGATTGTGTGTATAAAATTTCTACTTATTGCCTAATCATTCAATATCCCCAGATTAGTTTCTAGCTCGTGGCTTTCATCAGTGAAAAACCTTGATTCTGAGAGGACTGCATCTAGAGCTTAAGATGTCATATAACCCTTTAGCAGCCATCTTTTTTTACCTTTTTAGTTATCTATATAAAGCTACGAGTCTAGAATTGAAAACACAATAATATTTTAAATCCAAGGTCATTCGCTTGTATAGCTGTATAGATCTGAACTCAGTTCAGTATCTGTATATTTTGTTGTTTTTGATTCTTTAATATGTGTTTTTAATTTTAGAATCATAGATTTATAATTAACTAAAAAAGGTAAAAGGTGGATGCTGGAGGATTATCTTAAATCCTAAGGTCTAGGTGCAGTGCTCTCATATTTGAAACTCCTCACTGATGAAAGCCACAATCTCGAAACTAGTCTGGAGATATTGAATGAATAGACACTGGAAAGATATTTTTTGCACAAATCTTCTTGCATCCATTAATTACTCTGGCTTACACCAAATGGCAATATGGTATGGACAGTTTTTAACTGCTTGAGCAAGCATAGAAAATGGTAATCATATGACCTACTTAAACATTTCAAAATTGCAAGTCGAATTACATATTTTGCAAGTCATAAGGAAGGTAAACATACAGATCTAAAATCAAATTATAATTATTAATTGATTCTCTTTTTAAAAAAAATAAATAATATTTAAAACTGTCAACAGTTTTACTAATAGATATAGAAAGTGGATGAAGAATGAGAATGACGTTGATAAAATTGGTTATGGAAAGAGAGAGAACAATGATTTTGACAATTTGGAAAAATAATTATGGCAGGGTATAAATGTCTTGAGGAAAGAAGGTGTAAATACATCAAAACACCATGTGATCAATATTTCATTTGCTTACACAGAATATTAATAACAGTAGCAAACTCTTCATACATTGGTGCTTCCATGTGCAAATCTTCATAATCATTGGAGGCAAAATGATTTGAGCATAAACTTCCCATCTAATGCCTACTCAGCCAATATACCCAGACTAATTTCTAGCTTGTGGTTTTCATCAATGAGAAGTCTTGGATATGGGAGTTGCATTAGAACCTAATATCTAGATGCAGAGTTCTCAAATTCAAGTTTCCTCACTGATGAAAGCCACAAGCTAGAAACTAATTTGGGCATATTGGATGAGTAGAAGTAGATAGAGATTTTATGCACAAACCTTCTTGCATCCATTGATTGTGGAGGTTTGCATTTGGTGGCACTACTGTATGGAGAATTTGCTACTAAAATGAATGTGAACCATATTGTTTCTACATAAATTTTAATTCAATACCATAAAACCTTTAATAAATTTATTACAGAGAGTTCCCATCTCTTTCTCACTAAGATACCAAATTACAAAGTGTTAAATAGATCAAGAAAAAACGTATTTAATGAATAAAATTTAATTTTCCAAATACTTCATTGAATTCACGAAAAACATGCAAATTACTTTAAAATATTAAAGTTTTAATTGCAGAACTGATTCGAACAAATTCAGCAGAAAAGCAACTGATATTGTTTAAATGTTCAATAGATATTTAACTTTAAATTATGTCACGTGACTTTATTTACTAGTCAGAGGTAATATGTAATTTAAACTGCAAGGATTTTTTTATCCTAACACATGCTCTGTACTGTTTTTTTTTTTCATAATATTTCAATTATGTTTTGTTCAGTATGGCGGAAAAACTCAAACTAAAGCACAAGTTGGAAATTTTGAAAAGATAATATGCAACAATCATATTCTTTAAACCAACTTTTTAATTATATAGGCCAATCTAAAGCATCTCAGTTTAAGTGCGTGAAGATGTTTCTCTGTTCACTTACATTATTTTCTTTCTGCTATTAATTTTTGTGAAATCCTTAAATTTGCTAAGCATTACTACTCGAAAGTAATAGAAGTTATGTTATATTTGATTATATTTTAGGTCAGAGATAGTACGCAATTAAATAATAAAGATTTTTCTTCTTAACACATTTCCTCCATCGTGTTTTGTATAAATATGTACATTTAAATTCAAATATAAGTTTTGTATTCCAGAAAAAATAAAGAAAAATTATTACAGAAATATATGTTAGATTACTAACTGATGAGGATTTAATTAATGATTAAATTTCCTTAGAATGTAACAATGGAAAATATTTACGTTTTTGTGATAAAAAAAATTGTGTTTTTGTCAAGCAATATTAGTCGAGAGGTCATCGCAACCGCCTGTTGTGAGTTCGCCTCCCGGCCGATGCTATGACATTTGAAAAAAAAAAAGAAATTGCGTTTAGTAAATACCAAAAATATTTGTTAATTACAAACATTTCTTCATGCAAAGGAAATGGAAAATACTGATTAAAAACCTTAATAGAAAATCCAAGACTTATAACGGTCAAAAATAAAGCCTGGTTTGTTGGCGGTTAAAAAGACGGATATAAATAGTTTGAGCAACTAACTGCGAGATTCTCATTTCAGTAAATTCATCAAGAGCATGGTTTTCGGAAGATTTTAAATGACAATAACTGAAAGAAGCTTAAGAGACAGTGTGGTGCTCTAGTGCCATGTTCATAAGCTGCAGAAGAACAGGACCAACGAGTTTATAAAACCATGCAGAAAGCAGACAGTTGTGAAGTGCACCATGGGAAGTGAACTATATATATATATATAACCAAAACTGTCTAACACTATACTAGCAAAAATAAAAATGCAAAACCATAAAACAATACAATACTAGATTAAATCCAAAATTTTACCAAAATCCTTACACAACCATGGTTTCATCTACTACAAATAGACCTCAAGTTAAAATCAAACTAAAGAATATATATATATACATACAAACAAACCTTCCCATAATTCATTTCAAACCCCACCTTCCCTTAATATCAATTAATGAAAAGAATGAGTTAAAAAGAAGAATAAAGGAGACTTTGATGATAAAACTCCTTGATTCTGAGGCTATCAATCTTATGAAGACTTCTTTTGATATTAAGGGAAGGTGGGGTTTGAAATGAATTATGGGAAGGTTTGTTTGTTTGTACATATATATGTTTTTTTTAGTTTGATTTTCACTTCAGAAGATCTATTTGTGGTAGATGAAACCATGGTTGTGTAAGGATTTTGGTAAAATTTTGGATTTAGTCTAGTATTGTATTGTTTTATGGTTTTGCATATATATATATAAATATTAAGCAATTAAATCATCCCACATGATTAAGAAATCCAGTACTGCCCTCTGTGAACTAATATATAAATACATTAGAGTTCGTATTTCACAATAGCCATGAACTCTAATGTATTTATATATTAGTTCACAGAGGGCAGTACTGGATTTCTTACTCATGTGGGATGATTTAATTGCTTAATATTTGTATATTTATTTCAGTATAGCGTTATGCACTGCGATTATTTGATACATATATTGTGTTTGTGTGCAGCGATAACATTTTATTAATTTTTTTTTCATTTATTTGTAATTATTATTTATTGTTTTACTTGTTGGTATTCTGAGGGCTTTCATTTCGAATATACAAGTTGGCACAATCACAGTCTTATTCTAACCCTGGATGTAATGTGAGAACAAAGTTGGCATAGCTACCATTTTGAACTTGGGGGTATCAAATAAGTTGTAAAAAGTCAATGCTCTAAGAAATAGTGAAAATGTCATTAGGTCAGCCACTAATAATCGAATTCGATGTAATGACAGTCATAGGCTGTGGTATGTCACACAGTTTGAAAATTTTGTCTTATTAAATAGGATCAAAGATAAGGCAAAGATAGCTGCTACAATGTGCATGTCAGGATTAACAGTCATTATAAGCAACTACATTCATAGCAAAAGGAATATGATATGAAGAAATAATCAACAAACTGGGTGAATGTTTTAATCACAGACCATCCAGACACATTGTCAGTGTAGCATTATAAAACAGGAGGCAATAGAAGGGCAAATCGATAACTAGTATGGAATCACATTAAAATAACTGTCTAAAGAATGTGGATATGGTGAGTGTGTAGATGAAATTCTGTTGACAATTAATCTGGGGCATGTCAGAAGACAGACCCTGACAAAACCTGTTTTCCAATGAAGAATTAAAGTTCAAAGAAGCCATTAAAAAGAAAGTGACCCATAAACTTATTATAGAATAGGTGGTGTTTTTCAGTAATGAAAATTACAACAAAATAACAGTGTCTAAGATGAAGCATGAAACAGAAATTACGAATAATTTCTTTGCAACAAATGTTTTAGAAATAAAATAAAGTGTTTTGTTGTGGAAAATCAGGGCACATAAAAAGGACTGTACATTTAAATCTGTATGATGCCATATCTGTAAATGGAAAGGTCACCTGGCATAAACATGTAGAGAATCACCAGATAGTGCTAGTCATGAAAGACAAACTAATTCAGTAAATGATAGAATGTACAGAATTAACAATATATTAACTAGTGGGCATAGCATTACTGTGAAGGATAGAACCAATTTGCAATAACTTTAGAAAACAGAATAATGTTAAATCACATCAACTAGAGATGTCTAAATTATGAATATAAGAATTTAAAGGAAACTGTGAATATTTGTTAGATATGGTTATAATGCCAAAACCACCATGTGAATAAATTAACCTGTAATATAGTAGACAAAAAGAATATGAGTGCCTTATTATAGATCAAACTGCAAGAGTTGGAATCAAAGTGGTGAACCTACTAAAAAGAAATTAGAGGTTTTGGAATCCAGAAATAAAATTATGTAATGAGTTGAATCAGAAAATACAGAACAATAATCAGCTGCTTAAAGAAGCAGAAGGGTGGAAGGAAAAAGTAAAAAAAAATATCTAAACAGATAGAATTTAGGCAGCAATATGAAATGGAGCTACAAGAAAAGATAGATGAGAGTGAAAATGAAATGGACACTTTCAAAGATATTTTAGAAGAATGACAATCTTTGCATAGTGACCTTCCAGATGAAAAAACTGAAGAACAAGAAAAAAACTCACAGTTTCTCCAAGTAGGAGAAAAAGCACTCAAGTCAGCAAGGGAAAAGAAAAGTTTAAATAATTTTCAAGGTTACAGTGATTAATTCGATGATGGGGTTTTTTCTGGAATGGGGAAAGGTGTCATGTTTTCAAGTATATGTTTTGTACTCCAGAAAAAATAAAGAAAATATATTAGAGTAATACATTTTAGATCATTAGCTGCTAAGGATTTAATTAGTGATTAAATTTGCTTAGAATGCAACAATGGAAAATATTTACATATTTGCGACAAGAAATTTGCTTTTGATAATTGCCAAGCAATATTTATTAATTACAAATATTTCTTGATACAATGAAAATTGAAAATACTAACTAAAACACTATTAAAAACCACAAGACTCATACTGGTCAAGAATGAAGTCTGGATTGCCAGACACAAAAAGGCAAATATAAATAGTTTGAGCAACTCATTTGGGCAAATTTACCAAGTGAATGATTTCTCAGAAATTTTAAGTGATAATAGCTGAAAGACATTTAAATGATGATACAGCACTCTAGTATAGAGTCAATGTGTTGGCAAGCAGTAACAGAATGGGGCCAAAGAACTCTGGAGAAAGCAGCCAGTTGTGAGTCATGGGAAGTTAACCAAAAATGAATGATATGTATTGTGTTTGTGTGTAGCGATAACTTTCATTATCCATTATTTTTCATCATTTATTTGTAATTATTACGTATTTTTTTATCAATACAATTTATCCAAACTACTTCAAACACTTTTTAGCAGAACTCTTTATTTATACATATAAACATACACCTATGTTTTGACTGTCCTGCAGTATTCTTCACAGCTAGTTCACTTTAATCTTTTAAAAACAATGTGAACTGGCTCTGAAGAAGACTGCAGAACTGTCAAAATGTAGGTGTATCTACATTTGTAAAGATAATGAGTTTTGCTAAAAAGTGTTTGAAGTGGTTTGGGTGAATTGTATTTATAGAATATTACAGCAAAATAAATAAAAGTGTGATTATGGTAATAGTTCTTATTGTTTTAATTGTTGGTATTCAGAGTGCTTGCATTTCAAATACCCAACATTATATATATATATATATATATATATAGGGTGAGGAGTTGGGATATTAGATTCAAAAAACCAACTCCAACACTAATGTCCCAACTCCTCACTGAAGAGACCCATAGGTCGAAACCAGTCTGGGGACAATCCAAGATATATATATATATATATATAGTGACCTTCCAGATTGGCACCATGAAGGAATGTGGGAAGTTCACATTGTGCCAATAGTGGTCAGGGTTACCTAATAAAAAAATGAATTGTAATATGTATAATTAGGTTGAAAAGTTCTTAAGATATTAGTTGGGGTGTACCAATCATTAAAAATTTGTTTACATATATCTAATGGTGGGAGAGGAAGATAGATTGTATCAGGAGTTGTTGGTATGAGAGCTAAACGAGTGAGAATAAGTATTGTTTATCTGTAAGGCTAAGGCCCCAATGAGTGCTTATTTATTAATTTTTTAGTCTACTGTTTATTTTCATTCCATGATCTAACTGGTATATGTGGGTGCATGTCCTTTCATATCATTTCACAATTCGTGCCTCATTCATTTTTCTAATTATCACTAAGAATATCCATCTTGCAATAACATTAACTATTTTTCCATAAATATTGCTAATAGCTCAGTCATTAATAGACCACTGGATTAATGAATAGATAGATTCACACAAATGCCATCAGTTAGTATAATTTTTTTTATTAATTATTTATTGCATAAACTCTTTTATTTGAAAATATAAAAGTTATTTATTTCATTTATTATTAGTTAGTATTTGTAATTACTTTTTTTCCAATACTCTATTTCTAACAATTTTTTACAAGTAATAAAGTTTTGCATATTGTTGGCTTCATTATAACTAAAAAAGGAGGCATGGCTAAGTGGAGAGAGAATTTCATAAAATTTTTTAGAGAAGGTGAAATGCTTTTCTGAAAAAGAAAATATAATAAAATAAATGAACCAATTATTTTCATTAAATTTTCTACTATTCCCTTTGCTAAATAAACTTCTCTCATACTACTCAAGGATAAATGCCAAAGTATATTTGTGAAGGACACAGGATAAGGTTGTTCGATATGGAAGGCTAAACTTTAAAGGTACAATAGCTCCAACATTTATTGCTTAACAATTTGAATTTACTTTTATTCAAAATGCATGGATATTATATAAAAATTTTGCTAATGCAATTTAGCTATAACTTACTTTTAATGAATAGTGTGATACTGGAAGTATGTAAATTAACAATAATTAGAAAAGTTGTGCTGACTGTTTAATGAAACATTTTATTGACTCTCATGTAATAAGTTTTCTATTTTTATTGTGTAAAATAAGGCTAAAACAAAGAAATTATTCATTCTAATACTTTACATTATCAGAATACATATGTATACCAAATTACCTTACCATTTGCACACATATAAATGAGTAATATAATGTGTGATTTAATGATATTTGATAATTATTTATCAGAAATATGTATATGCAGGAATGACCAAATAACCCTGATCTTAATTGTCATTAAATTTTATTAAATACTGAAAAGTTTAAACGGAACAAAGTTGAAAATAGCATGAATTACAAACATTTATTTGAATGATCTTGTTAAGCTTTGGAGATTTTAGGACAAATAAATTGATTCAAATATGTGCAAAAGCTGATTGTAATGTCCATTGGGAAGCACTAAGAACATCGGAGATTATTGCTGTTTTGCCAAATTCCTGTTTAACCTGCAGAAGTAATGTTTCTATGTTTTAATGTTTGTTTATTTATCATTATCATCTGAGCTATGTGTACATTTCTATTCTTAAAATTTCAAGTGTGAACAAAAAAGAGAGAAAAGGAAAAATTTTATTTTAATGATAGGTTTGACATGTATTTATTTCCATTGCATATAGTAGATAGATAGATTTTCTATTGTTTGATATTAATTTGAGTTATTATTAATATGTATTTGTTTGCCTAATCTCCTCTAGAACATCTTGAAGATTTTGGTATAAAGTATACCAAACCGGTAATATTTTCTTTTATTTTATTTTAAAGTAATACTTCAACATATTGCTCCTCAAAAATGTGTGTCTCTCTCTCTACCCATGGCATCTTTCAAAACTTTTTTATTCTCTAATTTTGATCAAGCTCTCAAAATTGATAATAATAATCTCAATTTGGTTATTTCATATAAAGCAATACTTTAACATTTGTTCCTTGAAAATCACATATATTTACTGACTAAAACTTGAAAAAATAAAAAATAATAACATATTTTTTTCTGCTACTGATTAGAAGTTGGAAAAACAATACTGAGACAATTTCTTTCTCACTCAGCCATTTTTATTTCATAATTTTCACAATTTTTCTGCAGCTGTGTAAGGCAATGTATTAATATTTTTTCATTAATCTGCCAATGGTCTTTTTAGATAAACTGCTATGATCTTAAAAACAAAAGAAATTTGAAACTGAGAAACTGTACTGGCACCAAGTATATATATATATATATGTTCAAAAGATGGCACTTTACCAAAACCACCGAACAAGTGTTAAATTTGTTTACATAAATGAAAAAAGAGTCAGAATTAACTACCTCTTTCATTTGCTCACCCCCAGATCAGCTGATTTCAAGCTGGTTTGCTCTCCTCAGTGAGGGATAGAGTATAGAAACTAGATCTAAACCCTGACTCTCAAGTGTTTATGCAAAACGTTTCTATCAGATTGCAAGCATGAATTTTTCAGACCGGTAAAGTCTTCAAACTCAGCCTAGCAAGCCAGATATTTATATGGGTCTGATCTCAGTTCAGTATCACCATATAATCAAAGTCTCTGCAATATATATCATTGCAAGAAAACTTTAAAGGTACATTTATGAAAAACAAAAACAAGTTACTCACGTAACCTGCTATCACTTGTTATTTATGTTCAAAAGATGGCGCTTTACCAAAACCATCGAACAAGTGTTAAATTTGTTTACATAAACGAAAAAAGAGTCAGAATTAACTACCTCTTTCATTTGCTCACCCCCAGATCAACTGATTTCAAGCTGGTTTGCTCTCCTCAGTGAGGGATAGAGTATAGAAACTAGATCTAAACACTGACTCTCAAGTGTTTATGCAAAACGTTTCTATCAGATTGCAAGCGTGAATTTTTCAGACCGGTAAAGTCTTCAAACTCAGCCTAGCAAGCCAGATATTTATATGGGTCTGATCTCAGTTCAGTATCACCATATAATCAAAGTCTCTGCAATATATATATATCATTGCAAGAAAACTTTAAAGGTACATTTATGAAAAACAAAAACAAGTTACTCACGTAACCTGCTATCACTTGTTATTTATGTTCAAAAGATGGTGCTTTACCAAAACCACCGAACAAGTGTTAAATTTGTTTACATAAACGAAAAAAGAGTCAGAATTAACTACCTCTTTCATTTGCTCACCCCCAGATCAGCTGATTTCAAGCTGGTTTGCTCTCCTCAGTGAGGGATAGAGTATAGAAACTAGATCTAAACACTGACTCTCAAGTGTTTATGCAAAACGTTTCTATCAGATTGCAAGCGTGAATTTTTCAGACCGGTAAAGTCTTCAAACTCAGCCTAGCAAGCCAGATATTTATATGGGTCTGATCTCAGTTCAGTATCACCATATAATCAAAGTCTCTGCAATATATATCATTGCAAGAAAACTTTAAAGGTACATTTATGAAAAACAAAAACAAGTTACTCACGTAACCTGCTATCACTTGTTATTTATGTTCAAAAGATGGCGCTTTACCAAAACACTGAACAAGTGTTAAATTTGTTTACATAAACGAAAAAAAGTCAGAATTAACTACCTCTTTCATTTGCTCACCCCCAGATCAGCTGATTTCAAGCTGGTTTGCTCTCCTCAGTGAGGGATAGAGTATAGAAACTAGATCTAAACACTGACTCTCAAGTGTTTATGCAAAACGTTTCTATCAGATTGCAAGCATGAATTTTTCAGACCGGTAAAGTCTTCAAACTCAGCCTAGCAAGCCAGATATTTATATGGGTCTGATCTCAGTTCAGTATCACCATATAATCAAAGTCTCTGCAATATATATCATTGCAAGAAAACTTTAAAGGTACATTTATGAAAAACAAAAACAAGTTACTCATGTAACCTGCTATCACTTGTTTATGTAAACAAATTTAACACTTGTTCGGTGGTTTTGGTAAAGCGCCATCTTTTGAACATAAATAACAAGTGATAGCAGGTTACGTGAGTAACTTGTTTTTGTTTTTCATAAATGTACCTTTAAAGTTTTCTTGCAATGATATATATTGCAGAGACTTTGATTATATGGTGATACTGAACTGAGATCAGACCCATATAAATATCTGGCTTGCTAGGCTGAGTTTGAAGACTTTACCGGTCTGAAAAATTCACGCTTGCAATCTGATAGAAACGTTTTCCATAAACACTTGAGAGTCAGTGTTTAGATCTAGTTTCTATACTCTATCCCTCACTGAGGAGAGCAAACCAGCTTGAAATCAGCTGATCTGGGGGTGAGCAAATGAAAGAGGTAGTTAATTCTGACTCTTTTTTCGTTTATGTAAACAAATTTAACACTTGTTCGGTGGTTTTGGTAAAGCGCCATCTTTTGAACATAAATAACAAGTGATAGCAGGTTACGTGAGTAACTTGTTTTTGTTTTTCATAAATGTACCTTTAAAGTTTTCTTGCAATGATATATATTGCAGAGACTTTGATTATATGGTGATACTGAACTGAGATCAGACCCATATAAATATCTGGCTTACTAGGCTGAGTTTGAAGACTTTACCGGTCTGAAAAATTCACGCTTGCAATCTGATAAAAACGTTTTGCATAAACACTTGAGAGTCAGTGTTTAGATCTAGTTTCTATACTCTATCCCTCTCTGAGGAGAGCAAACCAGCTTGAAATCACCTGATCTGGGGGTGAGCAAATGAAAGAGGTAGTTAATTCTGACTCTTTTTTCGTTTATGTAAACAAATTTAACACTTGTTCGGTGGTTTTGGTAAAGCACCATCTTTTGAACATAAATAACAAGTGATAGCAGTTACGTGAGTAACTTGTTTTTGTTTTTCATAAATGTACCTTTAAAGTTTTCTTGCAATGATATATATTGCAGAGACTTTGATTATATGGTGATACTGAACTGAGATCAGACCCATATAAATATCTGGCTTGCTAGGCTGAGTTTGAAGACTTTACCGGTCTGAAAAATTCACACTTGCAATCTGATAGAAACGTTTTGCATAAACACTTGAAAGTCAGTGTTTAGATCTAGTTTCTATACTCTATCCCTCACTGAGGAGAGCAAACCAACTTGAAATCAGCTGATCTGGGGGTGAGCAAATGAAAGAGGTAGTTAATTCTGACTCTTTTTTCGTTTATGTAAACAAATTTAACACTTGTTCGGTGGTTTTGGTAAAGCGCCATCTTTTGAACATAAATAACAAGTGATAGCAGGTTAAATGAGTAACTTGTTTTTGTTTTTCATATATATATTCCCATGTCAAAGATTGCTCTTCTCTTGACAATTTTTTTACAACTCAAAATTCAGACAAAAAAATAGAATATATGTGTGGGTAAAACTGCAAATGTCATATCATTGACACACTCATCTTTATCTCAAACCATCTTGTGTGTTTTTCAGGTTATTTATTTTCTAATCTTAAATTTAATAAATCAACAATCTAGTTTAGCCTGTTTTATTTTTAAAAAAACTATATAATGGAATTTCTATATTATTTAATACAAGTCTAAAACAACTAATTATCTTTTATAATATTAATCTTCATTCATTTTTTATTATTACTTACTAAGAAAATCCTATACATGTATATAAATATTTGTGATACACACATAAACAAAGACACAAACATATTTTATTTAATATATATATATATATATATATATATATATATATATATATATATATATATATAATCAAAACTACCCCAAATCTAAAATCAAATCAGACCAGCATAAAAATAATTTTAAAACACAACCTAAGGTTTCACTGCTACAAGCAGACTTCTCAAGTGTAAAGAACTACAAAAAAACCACACATTATATATACTATTAAAAACTACCCACAAATCCATTTACTTCCCATCCACCCTTAATATTAAAAGAACTCTTAAATAAGTTAATTGCTTCAGAATAATAAATTTTCAATAATAAAGACTCTTTAATTTTTCTTTTGATTTCATTTCTCTCAAAGAAGACAACCTTAGCTTCATCAAAATCAATAGTGTGGCCTGTATCTTTTTCATGGACATACAAAGCATATGAAGCTAAGGTTGTCTTCTTTGAGAGAAATGAAATCAAAAGAAGAATTAAAGAGTCTTTATTATTGAAAATTTATTATTCTGAAGCAATAAACTTATTTAAGAGTTCTTTTAATATTAAGGGTGGATGGGAAGTGAATGGATTTGTGGGTAGTTTTTAATAGTATATATAATGTGTGGTTTTTTTGTAGTTCTTTACACTTGAGAAGTCTGCTTGTAGCAGTGAAACCTTAGGTTGTGTTTTAATATTATTTTTATGCTGGTCTGGTTTAATTTTAGATTTGGGGTAGTTTTGATTTTATATTGACTAGTTTAGCTTTATGCTTGTAATGTTTATATATATATGGGAATTGGACTCCATTCCTACAATATATATTTATAGATCTTAAAAAATAAAAAAAATGTTTTTTTTTACAAAAAGAGTATCTTTTAACCATTAAAATAAATAATAATATGGAGAAATTTTACAACTTCCAAGGAATACGTTTGTGTAAAAAAAGATAAATATTCCTTTGAACATCAAATTTTACATTGCCTTCAAATAATGAACTAATCCAGATTCCATTGTATTTAGACCGGTATGAGCCTTCATCACCAATAAACTATGTATATAGAGAGAAAAAATCCATAGCCAATTGCATGAACAATACAATAGATGATGATGCACTCTAAATCCAAATTTTCTTATTTGAAGATAGGTTTGGAGAACTATAAAACCTGAATGATAGTATACACATTGTCCGTGGAACTACTTTTACTGAGATGAAAGACAGAAAATAATAGCAGTTAAATGAGATAATTTATGCATCATAGCAAGTCTACATTCAGGACTGAAGTTTTTAGAAATTAACTTTGACATCTGAGCAAGCTGCGATAGTATAGGCAAAGATGTTATCAAATCTATTCACAAGACAGTCTGGCCAAAATTCATCTGGAAGTGATAAAAATTATATGGGCAATTGCAATTTTTTACTCCATAATTCACCTCAGAACTAGGACTTATATTTTGCCAAATGGTTGCAGATAATGTAAATTTAAATGTTTATTTTTATATTCATGGATAAATATAATATTAGAAATGTATTTGCATGCATTTGTATTTGGATGAGTCTGTGATTATTAAAGCACATATATAATCCAGACCGAATATAATAATTGACCCTATAATTTCCTCTTACTCTAAGTTGCTGGAGATAGTAGAAGTGTTCTTAATTCAGTCCATAGCAACTATCAAAATGTTCAGGATAGTAATTACTACACATGACATACCTAAACTGTAATTCCAAACAATGACATAATAAGAACATCAACATCATTCAGAAATTTTGTATCAATATTAGCATTGAATGAATGTTCACCCATAATTCCATCCAGAAAGCAATGGCCAGGCTAGGAAACTGGTTTAAGAGAAAAAGGGATGCTAAACAAAGAAGAACACAGGTTATTGGAACACTCACATTACCAGAATGCTTTTGTCACAGAACTCTATGCTGAGCTCAGCTATTGGAAAAATACAACTGAACTATAATTTTATAAAGATCTGAGAATCAATGTAACAGTTTTCAGCTTTAGTTCTACTAATGATAAAAATTAAAAAAAATAATCCTAAAAGTTCTATGTTGAATATCTGGGGGAACCACCAACTGAATTTTATTAGTGGTGTTCAAACTTAATGGTTTACAAATAATTGTAACTAAAACTGATGATGGACAACAATATCAGTGCAGAAAGCAATTAGGATTAAATTACATACTAACCAGCCTCAGCAAAACCTCATCAGATAAAAAAAAGTTGCAAGCCAATTGCTATGGGTGCATAAGTCACCTGAAATGAACCTACAGTTCCAAATTTCAAAATTATGACAGTGAATGGGCTGAGGATCTCACCAAGCCAGATAAATCTACAAAGTGAAAAAGATGTCTTCCTATGCATCTGCATGATTACTTTCTTCATGGATAATTTTAACCAGGAGAAAGAAATATCATGTCTCTTTTTGCCATCAACTAATTTACTAGCCTAGATTAGATTGATTATTCATCACCATGAACAAATGTGTATACAGATAAATAGTGAATAACTAGAACAGGCCATTAGATGATGACACCCATAGAAACTGAATGCTGTAATTTGGTATGAAGATCTGGCAATAAATAGTCCATTTTTAAATGTAGGTTCAGAGATGCCATTTCAAACCAGAACAGCAGTATACACACTCTCCTGACAACTAGTGGCACAGAGCTGAAAGATAAAATCTCTATTCTCCAGAGAATAGCAGTTAACCTAAATTGTAGATATAGTGAGGTAATTCCACATTCAGGACTTGATACTGCTAAAAACAAACAGTGGCCTAAGATAATCTGTCACAGTATAGCTGGAAGTGGCAGGAAACATAATGGGGATTGTAGTCTCTTCTTCCACAGCTTACCTCAGAACTATGAGTTATACTCTGCAAAACAGCTGGAGGCAGAATATACCCTTTGAAATATATATTGATAATATGAGTGTATAATTGTTTTCATATTTGTGAATAAAAATGTTAGAAATGAATTTACACAAGTTTGTGATTATGTGAGTCTGTGATTATTAAATCATGTATACAATTTACACTAAACATAATACTGACCCACAATAATATTTGTTAAATGTATTCTTAGGGCACAATCTTTTGTCTTTAAGACATTTAGGTATCGCATTATATATATATATATACACCTGGGTCTCTTTTTACGCGGACTTATTTAACACGATTTTGAAGTTACATGATTCATGTTTCACTGGAAGTCGAACTCCGATAATGCGCTATTACTTTAAATAATAAATTTCACGCACTTACGTTATATTGAAAGTAATAGTACATTATTGGAATTCGACTTTCATCTTAATAATTTCAATATTTTCAGTGCTTTATAATAGTAAGATTTTATGCAATAATGAAATTAAAATCATGATTTCCACATTTTATGTATACACACATTAAATTTTACAAGATTATAATGTAAATTTGTTCAAACATTATGCGTGTTAATTTTGCATTTTAAATCACATTCTGTTTTTGCCTTTTAAAAAAGAATATAATCAATTATTAATCATTTAGTGTCTGCAAGTTTATTTTTAAAAGGTGAGTAATAGCAGTGGGCACAATTGAATTTGACAGTTAAAAATTAAAATCTGATTTTTAATTGTAATTAACAATTTAAAAATTACTTATGGTGACTTGAAATTAATGTGATGTAAAATGAAATTTGATTTTTAAATGGAATTGAAAATTAAAGACAAAAATAAGAATTTAATTTTTAGTTGTTAGTTTTAATTAAATTTTTTCCAGCAGAGGTGAATAAATGTCTTTTTATTATCATAAGTCTAAGTTCATAAACAATTAATAAAATCATCATCTTAAAGATTAATTACTAATTATGTTGTCAACAGAAAACCATTAACACAACATGAGAGTGAACTTGGTGCTAGTTGTATTTCCTCTTGTGAGAATCTGATTTTTTACCAGTTTGCAAACGAACGTGTTTTTCAGCAAATAGCAATAATAATTAAAACGTGTATAAAAAATGTAAATTACTGTACTGTAAATTATGCATAAAAATATATTATTTTGAATAAAATTAAATATTATAGTTAAAAAAAGTTTGTCTTGTATCAATTTTTTTTCAAATTTGAAATTTTTTGTTAGTCATATTTTATTTCCTTATTTTTTGTTTGCACGAATTTTAACGTAATTTTATGTTGGTGCTTTGCTTTTACACGAATTTTGAAAAATCACAGACCGCATCCCCCCTTTTTCAATGTAAGTTACGTCTATTTTTGCACGATTTCATTTGCGCATGTTTTCTGAGGAACCTATCTATCGCATAAAACGAGACCCAGGTGTATACATATATATATATTTCAGTGTACGAATAATAGTGGGATTGCACACACTTCTATTTTATGGCAGATATCTTATATATTTTATACTTAGTACCAAGTTTAACCACTATTTTTGCAGTAAACATATATTTGTATATAATAAATAAACTTAAAAAAAGCCAAATCAAAAACATTATTAAAACATATTTATTGTGAAATGTATCTAAATCAATTTTCTAAAACAAAATAAAATAAAATAAACAATTAAAATAAATAAATATGATTATTGTATTTATCTGAATGTTATAAAAATTAGAATAAAAAATATTAGTTTTCAATACATTTAAAAGTAATTATTTTAAAGTAAGCATGGCGAAATTTTTTATTAATAATTCCACAAATAATTGGATTTAATGTTGAATGCAAAGTACTAATTAGCACAAACATTCTACCTAGAGTTTTAGGAATAGTAAATAAATATGTTAACATAAAAATTATACCAGTTGGAATTAATGATATAATCAAAACTAAAAAAATAAAAAACAATGTTTTGGTCACTCGGACATTTTCTATAAATCGTTTTTGTATTGAGTCAGATGGATTCATAGTTTTCAAATTTTGTTGTGATGATTTTATAAGTTTAAATATTTTATAATAGGATATACCAATCACTGGAAAAGTAGTAAAAAATAATATAACGACAAAACATAAATTAAATGTAATTCCATTGGTATCAAAAATAATCAAACATTCTCTCAATAATTTATCAAAATTAGAAGTAAATAAATTGGAAAATATTGCAAACAAACTTAATGATATAGCTCCAATCCAAGTCAACAATACCATTACAAATGTATTTGTTTTGGTATATATTCTGTTGTAAATATGTGAACTTTTGCAAAGTAATATATATCGATTGATAGCTATTTGACTGGACGATATTAAGGACATGTATGCTCCTGATAATAAAATGGCACTCGATGTTTGACAGCCAATGTTTAAATCAATACAAAATACAGTATTATAAAAATAATGTGGACTAGATACACCAGAAATCAGTAAATCAGCTATTGATAAATTTGCAAGAAAAATATTTGATATAGTTCTTAATTTTGAAAATATTAATATTGAAAGAATTAGAATTAAAGCACCAAAAATACATATTATCTGTATAATAAATGTTAATGCAAGATCAATGTAGTCAAATAAATCTAAACCAGTTGCATTGGGCAGTAAAACAGTCAAATTATTTATCATAACATCTGCCATACTGCATAATAAAACAAAATAAAAAATAGAATCAATATTAATAAATTTGCATCATTCTTAAAAATTATTTTGATTCTATTTATGGTTAAAATCTGATTCACTATAAATTTATGTAATTTCTGCTTTATACAAACGGTGTCCCAAAGCCCAAAATTATTGATTAGAGGTCAAAAAAAGTGCAGTGCATATTTCTACCACTATATACCTTTTGTGAGACATTCTTGTGAACCGAAAGTAGGGAAAATATGGAAGTTATAGCTGTAGAGAAGAACACAGATTAGTAAAAAGATGGGGATTAAATTTAGTGAATTAAAATCAAAAGTAATGATGATAAATACTGGGGAAAGTAAAGAGAAAAAATTTTATTGGGGGATATAAATTTAAATGTGATGAATAGATATAACTAGTTGGAAATTTGGTATAACTAATTGGGAATCATCTTAATAATCGGAAAAATTGTTTGGATACATGGTAGAAAAAATTGATAAATGAATCAAAAAAGTGGAAGGCACTGATAGTAAATTAACAGTGTTTTCATATTGTATGGGAGTTCAGTATCAGGGTTAATTTATGGTAATGATGTGCCATGTATTAGTAAAGGGTTGGAAAATGTACAAATGGAAGTAGGAAGACATGCATTAGATGCAGTTGTGTGGATGACAGAGGGAACAATCAAGAAGAAGTGAGATGATCAAGTTTTTATATGAGAGATGCAAAAAGAAAAATAAAAATTTTCAGTAGATTGATTTTATGTATAATAAGAGAATAGCCAAAATAGTATTTAATTGGGCTATTGGTAAAGAACAGGCAACAGCATGCATGAGAAAAGTAGTATGATATGGAGAATATGAAAATAATTTATGTCAGTATCCTTATACAACAAGTGGGAAGATTGTCTTAGGGTAATTGTTAATTGTCATAGTAACAAGGAAAGGCATAGAAAAGATTGCTGCAATAATAAAAAATTTATTAGAATACATTTCAATATTTTTGCCTTTATCCAATTAACGTAATTATGATCATATTTATTATACCATTTAAAAATTTTAGTTCAAAATATAAATCCCTCCCCCCCAAATAAAACTAATAATGATGTTAATTCTTCTAATAATAAAATCTGGATATCAATACCATATATTTCAAAACAACAGGCAAGTTTCATAAGGAAAATTTATAAAGCTATATATGATCCTGCATTTTATGCGCCACCAACATTAAATAAATTAATAAAGAACTCTAAAGATAAAACCTTATTTATAAATAAAAATTGTATCATTTATAAATGGTTGTGTAGGTGTAGAAGTGGATGTATAGGTGTAGGCAAGATATGGCACATTGGAGAAAAGAACAAAAGAGCACTTGTTGTTATTAAAAAGAGTTCAAAAAATGAAACAAAATTGTAAAGATGGTGTATCAGCTTCCATTTTTTATGACCATAATAAATCATGTATATATGGTTTGATTTCAATTATAATAATGTAAAAATGTTGCAAACTGAAATAAATAATAAGAGAAGAAAAATCAAGGACGCTATATATATATATATATTGTAACAGAATTAAGAAAAAACCCTTTGAAACAGTAAATAAAAATATAGACTATAGACGAAATTATTAATTATTATGATAAGATATATTTATAATCTGTCTTTTGAACAGTAAGAAACTTTGTAACAGCATACAAATTAATGTACTGGTGAAGAAGGCTGCCATTTTGTAACCGATTATAAATATATAGATGAGTGATAAAATGATAGTTGCTATAATTCAATAACTAAACACTAAACAGGAGATATGATATATTCTAGCGGTTCATCATTTGTAAGCGAGTAAATTAAATGAGAAAATGAATTCACTGTGTTAGCTAAAATATAAATAAGGATAATGCTAACATATAAATAAGAACACATGCATATCATGCTCTATTTGGGTGTCCATTTATAATTAATTAAATATAACATTATAGCCCGTTTGCAACTATCCTAAACATTAATTCTGTCACGCTAATAATGAAATAAATAAATTATCTCATTTTTCCATATAAAATAACAACAATGAAAATTAAAACTGTCATCATTAAAGATTTAAAATATTTAGATATTGGGGAAGTCATTTGAACAATAAAACATGCTGGCCATTGTCATCAAATAAAATAATATTAAATATAGCAACTGAATAAAATTACCCACTTTGAGATTCCTGGAGTGCATTATGCTTATCTCCCATACTAGGTTCTTTTAACAAAGAATCCTTCCTATTCTTCTTTCCAACTATATAAGACCATTCATGGTCATATGCACACACTGATGCTATTCATGACAACTTATAAAAAATTATCATATAAAGTTAATATTATGAAGTTGGAAAGGGATTAAATCACTCTTTATTCAGTTTAGCTAAGTACATGTGTTTTCCCATGAGCGCCACTAGATTGTTTTAAATCTAGATAAATATTTTTTAGAGTGTACTCAGATCAAATTCCTTCGGTACATTTTTATTACACATGACTTGGATGACTAATGAACAAAAATATGGCATTCTTATATTCTATCTTTATCAATAAAATTATAAGATTCCAATATCACCAAAATTTATATTATAGAACAAAGACTCTTATAGATATTACTAGCGCATTTGCGTATATTGATGAACAGACAAGTATAATCCTATTAATGGCTTCCAAACAAGCATGTGAAGACCATTATTGATGAAGCTTTAATAGATATTATTAAGAAATTATATGAAAATAATTATTATATATCTCAATTAGAGAATATAGAATCAATTAAAGTTAAAAATGGTGTGGGACTAAGGCAAGGATGCCCTATGTCACCTATTTTGTTTGTGTTGTATTTGAGTGAAATTCAAAGAGCAATAGAAAGATTAGGAAGAGGGATAGAGATACCGTTAATAGGTAGTAAAGAAGTATATATTTTGTCAGGTCTTTTTTTTGCTGATGATATATTTTTGTGTGCAGAAAGAAGAGAAGATATGGAAGTTATGTTCAGAACATGTGCAAGGGTGGGTAAAGAGATGGGGGTTAAATTTAGTGAAGAAAAATCAAAGATAATGATGGTTAATACTGGGGAAAGAGAAGATGTAGAATTTTTGTTGGGGGATATTAAGTTAAGTGTGGTGAATAGATATAGTTATTTGGGAATTATTTTAACTATTCAGAAAAATTATTTGGATGAATGGGAGAAAAAATTGATAAATGAAGCAAAGAAAAGAAAGGGATTGATAAAGAAATTAAGTGTTTTCATATAATAAATATGACATAGCTAGAATTATATAGAAAGGAGTTGCAGTAGCAGGGTTAACATATGGTAATGATACATTATATGTTAGTAATAGGGTATTAAATTATTTAGAAAAAGTTCAAAGGGAAATAGGAAGACATGCATTGGATGCAGATGTATGGATAGCAAAAGAGGCAATTCAAGGAGAAATGGGATGGTCAAGTTTTCATAGGAGAGATGCAAAAAGTAAAATGAAAATGTTTGGTAGATTGCAGTTTAAGGATAATAAAAGAATAGCTAAAATAGTATTTAATTGGGTTATGAGTAAAGGGCAGGTAACAAGATGTATGAGAAAGGTAATATGGTATGCAAAAGATTTGGATAAAGAATTTATATCTGTATATTTGTATAAAATATGGGATGATTGTGTTAGGAGGATTGTTGAGTGTTATAGTGGTAAGGAATGGGATAAAAAAATAGATTTACTAATAAATAATAGGGAGTTAGAGAGATGGAGAACTAGTATGGAGAGTAAAAAGAGTTAAAATATATATAGAAATAAACAGAATATTAGGTGTGACTTAATGTATGATAATAGTAAGGAAAGTAGTTTATTGTTTAAGGCTGGAACAGGATTTTTAGCAACAACAGAATATGCACATAAATGGAAAAATATGGGTGATATAGACTGTAAATTATGTAAAGAAGGAATAGAAAATATTAGGCATTTGTCAATTAAATGTAAATGCTTGAAAACAGAAAGAGCACATATAATGAAGTTATGGGAAAATAAATATGAAAAAAGTGATTATACAGAAAGTAGAATACTGGTTTTTATGCTGGGTTTGGAAAAAGATAAGGGGGGTGTAGATATAAAGGCTGTAGAGTTGACAAAGATTATGTTGTGGAAATGTGATGGAGCAGAATATGGGGAAAATTAGACTGGGAAATGTAAAATTAAGTAGCTAACAAGTTTTTCTTGGTATAATTGCTGAGAGATTTTTGACTTCATTTAAGGAATAGCTACCATACATCACTCCATACATCACATCATATCAGCTGTATTTATAAAATTCTGTAAGAGAAAGAGTTCAAAATCTATATTGGAAAGTCCTTTCTTCAGAACAATTGATTGTAACGTGTTTTATAAGTGCTGACTTTTTGAGTTATTTTAGATCTAGTTTCTTAAGTCCCAGCACTCCACTGAAGTGAGCCATAAGATTGAAGCCAGTTGGTCTGGAATAGGGAATTTCCAATAGAGATTTTGAATATTTTTGGCATTTATAAAATAAAGCTTGATTAGAGTTTAAAAGCAAGTTATGAAATATATGACTTGTTTTATTAATTATTATAAGTGTACCTTTGAAAGCATTTGTGATGCTATATTGCAGAGCTTTTTACTACATGGTGAAACTCAATTGAATTCAGACCCATATAGCTATCTGGTTTGTCAGACTGGATTTGAAGACATTTATGTGTCTGAGAAGTTCAGGCTTTCAGATTGATAGTAACATGTTTTATAAGTGCTGACTATTGAGTTAGCATTTTAGATCTAGTCTTTGGAGTCCCAGTGCTCCACTGAGGTAAGCCACAAGCTTAAAACCAATTGGTCTGGAGATAGGGACTTTCCAATAGAGATTTTGAATTTTTTCTCTTTTGGCACTTGTAAAATAAAGCTTGATTAGAGCTATTTGTAAGCTCCCTCTAGTGATAATATATATATATATATAGTACTGTATTTTATGCTAGTACAAGTTGCATTGGCAAAATTCTTGAAAAGATAATATTTTTATTTAAATATCTGATTAATTTAATTTTAACAACATGGGTTGAATAGATTTGTGTGTGTGTATGTGTTAAAAGAAATCAAAAAAGAGAAAGGATGTAAATAGTATAATAAAACCAAAAATGGAAAATATTTTTGTTTTTGTAAAGATAAGAAAACAAACCTTTATTGAGAAGCTATTAGCAGTATGTAAAACAAAATCATAGCATTCTTTCAGTGATTAGAAATGGCAATCCAAGGAAAAAAGAAGACTCTGTGGACTAAATTACATTAAATTTGGTCTAAGTAAACAGGTGTCAATAGGATTTGGGCAGAGAGATTTAAAAAAAATTGGGTCTATAAAAAGAAAAACACATCTTGCATGAGGGTTCTTAGATATTTGTTCCTGAAATAAAGCAGTTCAAAATAAATATTTAGCATTAAAGAAATTATGAAAAGTGTGTAAAACTATTCTCCCCAATAGTTCATTTTCTGGTGTTGTTTTTAGGCTGATGTCATGAATTACCCTGAGTGAAGCCATCTCCTCTTAAATCTGAAACCACAGAGTACTTACAAGAATATTGAACAAGAATATTGAACAGTGGACCGGTAAAAAACTTTTATTAATTTACATATCAGTGATCACTTTCTTTTGAATTCTAAGTCTGATAAACTGTCATCTCGAGTCATATCAATTAAAATAAAATCTTATCAGTAGTTTGAATCCCTCTTTATTTCTCTTATATTTTATTCTCTCAATAATATTATAAATATTTCTTTGTGTATCAATAAATTTAAATATAACTTATGTTGATATTTAGCTATTGATTATTAATTGTCTAAATTCATTTAAAATTAACCATTATTATAATTTGAATAAATAAATTGCTGATGCTGTACCTGAAAACAAAACCCTCTGGAAATTTCCAAGTAATTTCATCATGACTAAATAAATAGGAGGGGTTTGGCCAGTGGATTCTTACATAGATTCCTGGAATTTTTTCAAATAAATTAAAAGCTGGTTCTCTCTTCTCCATTATTTAACTTTAGTTACATTAAATGGATTGTATGACCAGGAAAAATAACTGCATTCGATAAAATTATCTGATATGTTCAATGAGGAAATTATCAAATCGAACATAGTTTGGTTACTGAATATGAGGTAATTAACTTATAAAAATCCTAATTATACCATGGTCAATAAAATAGTGGCCCAACTTGAGGGTTTGACAATAACCACATTCTGCGACAGAAGTAAAATGATAGAATAATAAAATTTTAAATATAAGTGTTTTGGGAAATAAAAGGTTTTTTTGTTGTTGTTTCATGTATATAAGTAAAAACAAAAGAGAGTATACAAAATGATGAAAATAAAGTAGCTCATAAAGTAAAGTGATGACAGCAGGGGGATCAAATTCAGCAAATGTATTAATAAAATATAGGTAGTAAATAGAAACCAAGTGAAGAAGACAAAAAGAAAAATAATACATTTTTTTTTAAAAAAAAAAAAAGAAGTGTATGAAATTGAGAAGTGGAAAAGATACACAAACCAAGGCAGAAGATGAACAAAAATTGAAAGAGGGCTTGGAAACATTAGTGAAAAGGTTATTATATGAAACAATAAATGAATTCAAAGAAGATATGAAGAAGAAAATAAGAGAGTTTAAAAAAGAAATAAAAAAGAAGTGTTGAAGATAATTAGGGAAGTAAAAGATAAGAGAAGAGATTTAATAAATGAAAGAAGAGTTAATAAAGGTGGTAGATGAGAAAATAAAAAAGACACAGCATGAAGTGATAGAAGCAGGATCTGATAAACAGGAGAGTCAGGAAATAAACCATCTAGAAAATAGAGAAAATATGCGGAGTGCAGTAAATTAATTTCTGAAATTAAAAATCTTCTATGGGTAGGTCATCTAAATACTCTCAAGAGGTATTTCACGATAAACCCAATGTCAAAAAATATTAAACTAACTAGTCATTTACAAGGAATGGCATAGGTTTGGTGGGAGACTCTATTCCAGAGACCGAATAGCTTTATGCAGTATAAAATGTAGTACAGAACAGCATTTTGTGCCATTTTTCTGGAAGCAATTAGTGCAAGTATGAAGCTTAATGAGTGTAAGTTTACAGAAAAGCAAATCATAAAAAAATATGCAGAAAAATTTCCCTAATCCATAAGTCACCTACTGATAAGCACCAGATGTGAGATGGTCAGGCAGATGTCTGAACTACTTAACAAGCTTGAGAACAACAACACTATTGAGACAGAAACAATATGATATTAAATGGTCATCGAGAAATCCAAAGAATTAATAAGATAACTACAGCTAAAAAAGAAAGGAAATCAGACAAGACCTGCATCCCCTGGAGGAAAGTTCAGGAATCAAGAGAAGTAGAAAGAGGAAGTTATTAATACACAGTGAGGAGATTGGTTGAGTGGCATTGAAAGGCAGATAGATCACTGCCACCTCAATCTGGTTGTACATACCCAAACAGATAGTGGTAGACAGTCAAACAAATAGATGCAAACCCTGAAGACCTTGGAAAGAAATTAACAGAAAATGAGATAGGATAATGATTATATGATCATTTAATTAATGGTGAAATGTTGGCTTACAGTGAACTGTGGGTATCAGTGTGATTTGGAGAAGTGTTTGCACTAATAAAAGATAATAATAACCCTGAAATTTGTGTATTTTATGTAGTACACAAACACCATCCTTATGTGCCTGCCAGTCTTAATGAAGCAGGGTCCAAAGAAAAAGAAAGATGAACCAAGTGCCCAAAGCCATAAGTCTCTAAAGAATGAGCAATGTTCTGCTGTGATCAAACTTGGACTCTTTGTTCAACTCTACAGGAATGTATATCTGTACTGCAAACATGGAAGAAGTTCTTGGGTATTGCATTATGGAAATTCCTCGATCATGTGTTTTAACATCACTATCTCTATTAGTCCATCAGTTGATATATACATAAAATAAACATGTCATGTAACATTGATTAATAGAGCTTTCAAATAAAATAGTGTCATACCCCAAATTTTATTATTGTCATTGACCATGGTGGCATTGTACTGTATTTTATGCTACTACAAGTTGTATTGGAAAAATTTCTAAAAAGAGAATATTTCTATTTAAATATCTGATTGAATTAGTTTAGACAATGTGGGTTGTATAGATTTTGTGTGTGTGTGTGTGTGTGTGTGTTAAAAGAATTCGAAACAAAAGAAAGAATATAAAGAATATAATTTAAAAAAGGAAACTAATTTGTGTTTTTGTAAAGATAAAAAATAAATATTTATCATAAAGCCATTAGCAGTATGTAAAACAAATTTTCAGAATTCCTTCAGTAATAAAAGATGGTGATCCAAGAATAAAAAAAGACTTTGTGGGCTAAATTACATTAAATTTTGTCTAAATTAACAGGTATCAACAGTAGTTGTACAGGGAGACTACAAAAAATCTGAACTATAAAAAGAGAAACACACCATGTGGAAGGGTTCTTAGATATCTATTATTAAAATAAAGCAATTCAAAATAAATATTTAGCATTGAAGTAATTATGAAGAACATGTCAAACTACTCTCACTAACATGTTAAATCATACTAAGATGTGTGAGTAAAAGGGTTTGTTTGCCGGTGTTGCTTCTTGCCTGATGTCATGAATTACCCTGAGTGAAACCATCTCCTATTAAATCTGAAACCACAACAAAGCACTTACAAGAATATTGAACAGCAAATCCCTCCCAAGATAAGTCATGCATGATAAATTGTTTAAGAAGATACATGAACAGTTAAACTTACCGGTAAAAAACTTTATTAATATCAGTGATCACTTTCACTTGAATTCTAAGTACAATAAACTGTTGTCTTGAGTCGTATCAATTCAAATAAAATCTTATCGGTAGTTTTAATCCCTATTTATTTCTCTTATATTTTATTATCTTAATAATAATATATTTCATTGTGCATCAATAAATTTAAATATAACTTACATTGATATTGTCTAAATTCATTTAAACTTAAACATTATTATAATTTGATTAAATAAATTGCCAATGCAGTACTTGAAAACAAAATTCTCCACATATACCAAGTAATTTCATCATGACTAAATAAACAGGAGGGTTTTGATCAGTGCTTCCATACGTAGAATCCTGGCCCTTTTTCAAATAAATATAAAACTGGTTCTCTCCTATCCATTATTCAGCTTTAGCTACATTTAGTGGGTTGTGTGACCAGGAAAAATTACAGCATTCGATAAAATTATCTGATATGTTTTAATGAAGGAATTATCAAATTGAACATAGTTTGGTCACTGAACATGTGGTAATTAACTTTTAAAAACCCTAATTATACCATGGTCTCTACAATATATGTGTAAGTAAACAGAATATTGGGTGTGAGTTAATTTATGATAAAAGCAAGGAAAGTGCTTTACTGTTTGAGGTTTGAACACAATCTTTAGTAACAAGCAAATATATTCAAAAATGCAAACTATGGGTGCTTTAATTTGCAAAGTTATGTAAGGAAGGTATAGAAAACGTTAGGCAACTATTAATTAAATGTAAGTGCTTGCAAACAGAAAGAATACAAATAATGAAGCTGTGGGTGAATAAATATAAATAATCGTAACACAGAAAGTAGGTTCTTGGCTTTTATGCTGAGTTTGGAAAAGATAAAAGGGATTTAGATATAAAGTACATACAGTTGATAAAAATTATATTTTGGAAATGTTATGGAGCAATATAGTGACAAATATGAAAAAACTTTGGGTGGTAAATAGAAAGGCAAGATAAAATGGCTAATAGATTTTTCTGGGCATAGTGGCTGGAAGATTCCAGACTCCAACAAAAGAGAAGCCACAATGCATCATGTCTCAAAAAATAAACTGGCTATCAGGTTTCTCTGCACCTAAAAGCTGTGAGCCTACAAAAATGAGAAGCCATGGTGCATCACAGTAGTCTGTCATCCATCATTATTGAGTAAATATATGTATGAACACATAGAAAATGCTTTTGTTAAGTGCATCTTACTTATAATTTTGTGTAATGGTTGAAAAATTGACACAACAAGAAATTATATTTTCTGTAAGATAAAATGGTAGGAAAGACATTTGAAATGCTTTATACAACTTAGAAGCAAGGTGCTCTGAGTAAAATACAAGTCTTCAAATCATTAAATACAAGTGGCAATTTCATCACATCCCAAAACAATGTATCAAGTGAAGTGTAATGTGTAGAACATGGTGATTTTTTTATGCAAATGGCACTGTTTTTTCAGAAATTTATTCATAATGATTATATATTGCAAGAAAATGAAAACAACTTGATTTATGGCAGTCAGGAATGCACACTTCATGACAACAATGTGCCAATTCACAAACCCTTGAGCGTAAAGCAAATTTAAAAAAGCAGCATAACCCAGCTTATCTAAAACCATGTTCACCTGATCTTGCTTTGCGAAACATTTGTTTATTACCTTGAATTAAAAAAATGTTCAAAAAATTTTGCAGATTTTAAAGTTCTAAAAAAGAAAATGACCAGCATTAAAATGCATCAATTTGCAAGAGTTTCAGAACAACTTTGAAAAAGGAAAAACATTTTTAGTTTGGGATGTTACATTAAGTATGCAGTACTTTGAAGGGGGATTCAAATTGTAATACTTAAAAACAATTACTGAATTATTTATTTTTAAATACCAAGTTTTGTGGGTCCCCATAATAATAATGAGATTAAAATGAACAAAATAATACATATGATCAATAATGTTTGATTATAATGGGATATAATATTAATTTCTATTTCTTATGTAGAGAAAGGCATTGGATGAACAACAAAAAAGTTTATGAATGAAGATTATAAAAAATCTGCATATCAAGCAACATTATAATAAAATCTGCATATGAAGCAGCATGGTAACTAATATACACAATGTAGTGTGATTGAGGGCATAAACTAAATGATTCTTTATAGACAATTTTATTTTTACTACAACCTATATATATATATCAGTGATGAAGCATCCATGTATTAAACATAATGAGTGCTTCCATAAAAAAATTAACTAGAACTTTCAAAAGCTTTAATTAATATTCAATTTATATAATTCACTTTCAATTTCTTTACCAAAAGTTGCATTGTTTTTATATACAGTGAAAAATGAGTTTGATCAATGCATTTTTTATTGATTGTAAAAAATTGAAAAAATGCTGAATCTAATTTACATTTAAAACTTTTTAAAGTTTTAAAAGCATTTGGAAGATAAAAATATATTGATAATGTATTATCTATATTTAAATTAATCACAGTCTGATTAACATAAAAAAGAAGAATTCAAACTCATTATTGTATGGAATTTCTGTTGACTTTCAATTTCTTTACCAATAGTTGAATTGTTTTTATACATGGCAAGGAATGAGTTTGACCAATGTATTATTGGTTGATTATAAGATGCGCAAATAATGGTAAAATCTAATTTACAGTTAAAATTTAAAGAGCGTTAAAAACATTTAGAAGATTAACATATATTGATATTGTATTATCTATATTTAAACTAGGTCTTATTAACAGTAAGAAAAGTTCCAGATTTTTCTAGATGTATGTAATATGTATATATTAGCTATTACATAAAAAATTGTTGCAGCAAATAAAATAAAAAAAATGCTATTCTTAGATGGGCATCATGACCCAGTGATCTTCATCACTGAAAGAGCCAAAATGAAATGTAGGTCATTGCATTATTATTATTTTGTATGTTGTAAGCCAAATTATGTGACTATATTACATTATATAAGTATAGTAGTGTTAGGCTTAATCTAGTTTAATAGATACTTAAGTTGCATCTAGAGTCAGATTTCAATCGGGAGGAAATTTATATTTAACATCGTTAAATTAATAATACATTATGAAATATGCCTCCATCTGTATCTCTATGAACAATCTATTACTTTGATGAATCTTTTAAACTTTATTTATAATTCTAATTGTACAAACCATAATCAATATTTAATCAATATAAAAATAAATCAAAAATATCGTAATAACAATGTGAATTGTAATATCTTCACTAAACAATTATAAATTTAAATAGGCTCACTGTGTCAAGACATTTGGCATATTATCACATATGATAAAATGAATTTTTGATAAATAAAATAGATAAAAATATATGCACAACCACTGTATAGAACAGAAAATAGATTTTAAAAAATGGTCATAATTATTCTATTTTAGAATAAGTAAATTTAAAGTTTACAAACATAATGTTAGGCAAGATTTATATATATGTTTCTATTTTACTTTAGACACAAAATTAAAGAGTTAAATTTTGAACTTTCATTTTAAACTATAACCTATAGCTTTAAAGACTAAGATAAAAAGTACATTTAGAGCTCTCTGCAGTGTTTTGTGGAATTTTATGTAACTTCTCAGCAGCTTGCCAATCAGCAATTCTGAATGGTGGGTGGAAACAAATATTGATCTCCAGATAGGCAGCATGGTTTTCGTTGCACTCTCCTTGCAGCTGGTTGTTGCCAGGAATGTCTCCCATCTCCATGATAATCCAACATATTAAAATTAAAACCTGTGTGGAGTATAGTAGAGAAACTTCTTTAAATTATACAGTGTATTTTTATAATACAAAATCCTTACTATTTATACTGGACTGAGATCAACTCATAATATTAATAAACAAATTTATATTCTATGAGTAAATCCATTAGCACTTTTGAGTTTGATATTTTTGATTACTAAATTAACTTCAAACCTTTGTTTTACTCTATTAGCAGGATGTTTTTGGCTAAATTTGATCATTTCTATCCTCCAATATTTAGTCATAATTCCAGTTGGCTAAATCTTGGTCACAAGAAATTTCTGGCTCCCTGTTTCATTCCCTTTTTCCTAGTTTAGGGAACTAAATTTCTCTAAAACTAGCCCTATTAAAAACGGGAGTTTCTTAGCTCTCTTTTCATACACAAGCTATATCAACAATGTAATTACAAGTAAGAATAATTTCAACTTTTATAAAAATGCTATGTAAATTATATGGCAGCCATTGAAATTACAAAAGATTTTGACAGAGATTTCATCTTCTAATGAAAATTTTCATTTCACTTATTTTTGTTGAATGAATGAGAGAGTACGGTTGTTGGGAGGACCCCTAGGGACCTAAAACCTAGTTCTTCTGAAGGAGGGGGCTGGAATGAGGGCGCTATGGTGATCGTTACCAACGTTGGTTTTTCTCATTCACAAGATAGAAAAATAACGTTATTTATGGCGATTCTTCAATGTTATCGTCATGAATGACTTAATCCATTTATTATTGCAAAATAAGTTGCAGTTTGGCCTCAAGATTCTAATTGCAAGTGATTCACCTTAATTAATTTTATTACTTCCAATGTTGTTATTGATAGGGCTGACCTTTTGCTGTTCATGTGATTTTCATGATGGATTAGAATGGTTTTCAGCAGAGACATTTTGAAGCTTGGATTTCTATTTTCCTTGTTCTCCATAGTTTTTCCATATTTTTTCCAAAGTATTCGAGATTGCTCTCTTGTGAAGATATTCAAGGCCATTTGAAGGAACTGGACAGTAGTTGATTTAGACCGTATTTTATGTTATCTCCAAATGTTTTCCTATTTCTCAACTTATTCACCGCAAATTGGATTTCCCA
This sequence comes from Epiperipatus broadwayi, assembly GCA_028023455.1. Classification (NCBI taxonomy): domain Eukaryota; kingdom Metazoa; phylum Onychophora; class Udeonychophora; order Euonychophora; family Peripatidae; genus Epiperipatus; species Epiperipatus broadwayi. Next base: position 69,258 of record JAQFVV010012748.1, on the reverse strand, counting down.
ATATTGTACTTCTAAAACACTATTCATGTTTGATTTCTAGACTTTACAAATTAACTTTACTGATTGAATGAGAGAGTCTGGTTATTAGAAGGAGCCCCAGAGACCTAAATCCTGGTTCTTTTGAGGGGGGGCTAGGATGAGGGTGCTGTGGGGACTGTTGCCAACGTTGATTTTCTCATTCGCAAGAAGGAAAAAACGCTATTCATAGCGTTTTTAGCATTATTGTTATAAACGATTTTATCCAATTATTATTGCAAAGTAAACTGCAGTTTGACCTAATGATTTTAATTGCAAGTGATTCGACCTATATAAATTTATTATTTCCTATGTTGTTATCTCCAAGTATTTTCCTATGCTCAACTTATTCATCGCAAATTGGATTTCTCAATATTGTATTCCTGAAATACTACTCATATTTGAACTCTAGACTTTACAAATAATTCCTAATTGTAACATTAATTTGTCTTTAATGGTTAATATACATCCTTTCATCATCCCTTTCTCCTTTCATATGTATCCTTCCCCTTTTACCATGTTGTTCCTGAATTTCATTTTTACAATTCCTTGTAAACCTCTTATTTAACTGTATTTGTAGCTTTTTTTTTGATGAATAAACTTTCATCACTGAGAAAAAAAAAAGAAAAATGTAATTTTAAGAAAATATTATTGTCAAAACCAAACTATGCTAAAACAAGTGCATATAAGCTGATTATTCTTTACAACTCATTTTAAATCAGACTTATGATCAAACAACGTGATGCTATATATGTATCACAGTCGTATGTGGATTACAAATTATACATGCAATTTAAAGTATATAATATATAAATTTACTTTTAAATTTAAATAAATAGTTAATTAAAACATGTATGACTTTGTAAGAAATATCTGCTGAAATATAACTATAGTAATTATATTATGAACTTTACATCTGCATATATGTGTGTGGCATAACATATACAACAGTGCTAGTGTCTTTAGATGGGTACTCTTTAAAAATTTAAATCTGGCACAATGAGAGGTATAGGGGCAAAAAGGTGAAATGTATATAACAAAAGAAAAATACCATTTCAATATTAGGTATTATATGAAAATTATTGGGGCAAGTAAAATAAAAACATTATAAAAAAGGATTATGTAGTATGCTTTTATTCCTAAAAAAGTCATACTTTGTAATTGATATATATATATATATATGAACTCTAATGTATTTTATATATTAATTTATAGAGGGCAGTACTGGATTGTTTAACCATGTGGGGTGATTTATGCTTAATATTTATATATATTTATTTCAGTATAGCGTTATGCACTGGGATTATTTTCTATATATATATAAACACAAAATTAAAGAAGCTATGTTAATAAAAAGTGAAAAGCAACATTTGATAAATAGACAGACTGCCAATATAAAAATTAATGAATTGTGGGAAAATTGATGACGTATTTCTTTTTGTTTACATTTGTAACGGTTTTTTGTAATACAATTTGAATCTAGTTGATAACGACTACATAGATAGTTGAAAGTACTTCTATTAAATTGTGGTAAATATTTGTTTTTAAAATATTTTTACTGTATTAATTATTGTATTGTTTTGAATATATATATATATACACACACCCCTTTTACTCTAAAATTTTACTTTATAACCTTACACAAATAATTCAAGACTACACAGGATGATATAAATTTCTAAATAGTAAAATCTATACTTAATTTAGTTATTTAAATTAAATACAACATGCCTCACATATGAAGTACACAAGTCAATTTAATAATAAATCCACTTATGGTATTACTTTAAGCCAATTAAAAGGAAGATACACCAAAAAAAAAACTATATTCTTAAAAAAGGAAACAAACTGATGATGATTTTTATATTTCCTGATGACACTTTTTTGTATCATTCTCTATAAGGATCAATAAAACCTGCCATTAACAAAGTATTTTTATAAAGCCTTAATGACATGGATTTTATTTGCAACTTTGCAAGAAAGAATACATTAAAAGGGTCCTCAGAGAGACAACCACCCATAGTTGTCCCCATCATATTCCAAGTTCAAATTCAGATATAATCTTAAACTCTTGACCATATGCAGAAGAAAAAATTAATAAAACAAAATTTATAATTTATATTTATTTTGGAGAGAGATGAAAAAACAAATTGAACAGGAAACATTATTTCAACATAATATCTAATTTATTAATATTAAATAAAATAAATGAAACCACCATTTTACATAAAATAATAAATTAGAGAAATGTAACAATAAAATATAAATGAATGGTCCCCCCTTTTTCTTTGTGTTACACAGAGTTATATGGTTACACACACACACACACACATATATATATATATATGGTTGTTTTACAATAGCGTGTTGAAACCGCCAGAAGGCATTATTTCTATGAAAGTGCACAGAAATATGCCATTTAGGCGTCCTACCACCGCTAGTGAACATTCTATTTCTAATGTGTAAGCCTAGAAATAGTCTGTTGTATGGGTGGCTGCTGTGTCTATTTCTATGCTAATGCACAGAAACATGACATTGAATCTGCCACAGAAGCTATCATGTCAGCTTACAGGTCAGATTTGGGCTAAGCATTTTTGATGTGCGATCACATTTCACTTTTGGCTACAGTATTGGGTGAGGGTGTCTGGAATTCCGATTGTCAAAACTATTTTAATATTCATTAAGACCACCTCCCCCTCTATCTCCCATCTTTTAGGAATGTCTACTAACAATTATCAGCAGAGTCTCATGCTTCCCTAGCCCACATTTCCTGCTCAAAAAATTCGGCAAGTGTAGGCGCAAACGCGATTCGGATGAAATCATGCTCTAAGTCCCGTTTCTGTGAGAACAACGGTGAGCTTCATCAAATGGCTGAAATTGGAAACTTGCTCTGAATGTCAAAGATTCTCTGACTGCTGCTGGAAGGGTTATCAAACAAAAGAGCTTGAAGCTGTATGCATGCTGTTCCTGAACAGCCCTAAAAGTTGGTTTTAATTGCCGTAAATATATTTCTGTGGTTTTTGGTAATTATGGTAAAAAGTTGGTCAACCTTCGAGTTGGAGCGTTCCATTCGCTTAATAATTGTAACCACCCCCACCCCCTCCCAAAGTTGGACCTTTTGGTTGTAAATGTTTTACCGTTAAAGGGAAATCGATTTATTTGTAATTTATTATAAAACAACAAAAATATAAAAAAGAAAAGCTGATTTCATAGAATACCCAACCGCCAAAAAATGTAAGTAATGAGAAGAATAAAAAGTAACTACTTTTTAAAATTCATTTCCATTCATGTACCCTTTTTTTTTTGTTTTCATTCAAAAATTTTATTTAATAGATGGTAGTTTTAAATGTGATCAACAAAATCAAAAACATACATATAAAAAAAATACCCTGGTCCCAAAAAATATAAGTAATGAAAAAAATAACAAAAAAAAAAAAATAAGTACTTTTTTAAATTCAATTTTTTTATTTCTGCATTTTTTTTTTGTTGGTGTGTGTTCCAAAATTTATTTGATATTACTTTACTTTGAAATGTGATAATAAACAAACCCGGCGGCAGCGACCCTGGCAACATTATATTTATCTTTGTTTATAAACAAATTATGCCCTCCAACGGTTTCAACATGCTATTGTAAAACAACCATATATATATATATTCTAACCTTCATCTCGTGTATCTTCACTTCCAGATAATATATGATATAAAATAAAACGGGTTCTATCTCAGTTAATAATTAATAACTAAAATATTCAGCATTAAAATTAAAATATTTCACTAGCTCAAATTTAAAATACGAATAAGGTTCAGTTTATAAAATAAATTAAATAAATATTTAATATTTTCATGAGACTTGAAGTGAAAATACAGGTGACAAGATAGATTACATTGAGCCAATATCCCACAGGATACTACCTCAATGGCATAAGAACACTATCCCCCCTTTATTACTATTTCAAATAACAAACTCATAGTATTCTTACAACTTTAATAACTTCTACTCACTAAGATTAAACTAATAATTAAGTCTTAATCTTCTATTTGTAATAATCTAGCTCAATAAAATAATCTCAGGTTCATAAAGTTTATTCTAAGTTAATTTAAAAATACAGTAGTAAAATATGAGAAGGGATTTTATGTCATAATCTACTACACTTAAACTAATAATAATAAATAATAATAATAATAATATTCTTCATTATTTAACTACTACTGGATATCTTTTCTTTTCGTTATGTTTTTATTACCATAATAAAATAATAAAATATTTTTTTATAATATTTTACCTTCATGTAATAATATAATAAATATAAATACATGGTAGCATATGATAATCTGATAAAGGATTTGTGGCAACTGATAGCATATAATTCAGTATACTATTGTGATAACTGATTTATGACCAATAAAACAATGTAAATTTATATTTATTTAATTAAATGAATACCAATAAAATATTTAAATTCTTAAATAATTCTCTATTTATCTTTTGTGCAAAATTATATATTTGTTTCGATTATTATGCATATACCGTGATTTCATGCAGCGATGTGGAGAAATAAATAACTCAGACACAAAATTTTTGAAATAACAAAATTTAACAAAGTTTATTACTAACAACAAATAATAAACAATTTATTTACACTATTTACAGTGGATATCCTTAACTTTTTTACTTTACAGTTTGATCTACCAGGTTATAAAAAAAAATAATTTATATTTCAATTATATCTTTATTTAGATTTAGGACAAAATTAAAAAAAAAGAATGTTACTATTTGGTTTCTCATTATGGTTAACTTATTACAAATATATTTATCTACTTTATTAGCAACAGCATTTTATCCTTAATATTATTAAACTATCTTATTTTAAAAAATTCATACCTAGAAAAACATTCTATAGAAAACAAAATTTTATAATGAGTATGGATTTCTCAAAATATTAAAAAAAATTTCATCTTGCAAAGTCAAAGATGTTACACAAAATATTATCCAAAATTCAGTACTAGATTTTAGTATTTATCACACAATGTTTACTAATCATAATATATTCTTCTTTAAGCCTTACTTTAGTATGATATAAGTGTAATCATCAATATATTTCTGTTAATCAATAAACAAAAAATATACTATGCATATTATTTACATAATTTACTTTATACTATTGTATTTTAAAATATGCAATACTTATTTTTCTCTTAAAAAAAAAATAATACTAAAGCATTTAAAATTATTGTCACTTTAAAGAAAATATCTTTGTTTAGATATCCTATTTAAAAAGTTTATATTTCATTTCCGAAATAAAATTCAAAATATATTCTATGATTCTTTTCTTTCCTTAGGATACTTTGGATCTTCAATTTTAAGTTATAACATCCTATTCCTTCTAAGCAAATAAAACAATCTTATACAAAACGATAGCATAACCTAAGTTCTAAACTATTTATCATTTCTCTTAAACATATCTTACTGAACGATGCAGTTACATGAAATAAAGATAGCGAAAACAAATGTATAGGATTAAGGAAGAAAGCTAGAGTATTACTCTTAACATATCTCAAAATCATGGCACAGTATGAAGAGGTATGACATTTACCTGCCTAATATCCTCTAGTACAGGGACGATGTTAAAGCTATTTCTTCAGCTTTATTAGAACATCAAATATTTAAAGAAATATAAACACTGTCCAAATAAAATGTGTATCAGTCATAGGGCTTTGTTAACTATGCTGATATTCACATAAAGACTAAATATTATTTCCATTCCTTATAACATCCTATTTCTTAAAACATCATCTTGGTTTCCTGTTCACTAAGTACTTCCAAGCCACTATCTCAACATTATTTCTCAAGATTTTCCACATCTTACATCGATAAATAACTATCTGCATTTACAAAACAATAAATAAAATTCATTAATAGTTAAACAATCTAGCTGTTCCACAAGAAAAGTCTGCTTACTTCATTATTCTATATGTCTAATCATATACAATCTACTTAGATAATATTTGAATATCCTATAACATGAAAATTTTAAAAGAATCACACAACTATTTGTTATATGTTGGATTATATCACTAATAAAAATTAAAAAATTCATCGTATGCATATTTTCACATCAATCCTATCTCATAATGTTTTATAAGTAAAAAACTTTTACACTTCATCCTTCCAATTTATGGATGATCTAAAGAAAACAAAAAAAAAATACATTATAAATTATCAATAGTTATTATTATTACCAATAACCTTTATCTTGTCATCGTGTTCAGTAGGCTTCCTTTGTCCACTTGAGCATTGCAGATATAAAAAAAATTCACACCCATACATTTTATATTAAAATATTTTTAGCTAAATTATTAGATTGTTATATTATAAAATTTTAATATTAATAAATTAATGTTTTTATGTTTTTCCTAATCTTATATAAAAATTTAGATTTAAACTAGGTTAACAAAATAAAAGGAATCAAAACTATAATTATATATTTTCTTGATGATAGTTCCTGATAAGTCCAAAATGTTTATTATTTTCTCTAGCGTTTTTAAAAATGTTCTCCTCCAAGCACGTTAATGTTTAAAATAAAAATAATTATTAATCCATTTAGTAAAATTTATAGAAAATAAGCCTTGGTTTTAGTATTTAGGACAATAATTATTAAATCATAATATTAATTAATCCCGTGAAGCTTCTTAATCTTCTCTACCAATATTCTCTGCATATCCGATGCATCAATCCATCTAATTTAACTTTAAAAATATTTGATAAACTTTTAAGTACTATTTGTATTTCCATGGATCCATCTTCTATTCAACTGTGTTCACTTTTTTATATATGTTTCCTTCTTGATACATTTAAACTTTTGTTTGGTATTTTTTATAAATCTCTTTTAAAAATAAAAAAAAATAAAAAAAACTTCAAGTACTTTTAAACAATTTTTTTCTAAATACATTTTAAATAATTCTAAGACGGGATATTTTAATATCAAAAACGCTTCTGTAACATATTCTCCTGGGTTCTTTCTTTAATTCTTGAAAATATTTTTTTTAAAATGTTACCTTCAGAAAGTATATAACATTTTACTCCTTTGAATATAATATTCTATAAAATGATTCATGAAATATATTTGTCTTATTACTATTTAAAAATAAATCTTGGATAAGCTTATAAATAATACGTTTCAATACATTTTTTAGACTCCGTATAATGTCCAAGCTGTGGTTTTTTATGTACCAAAACAGTTCTCCGGTGAAGTATTAATAAAGCTGTATCAATAAATATTTCAAATATTTTTACAGTATTACAATGTCTATCCATTTTATTCCACAGTATATCCATTTTTTTATTGCGTAGTCTAGGTTAAACTTCAGATAAAATACTACTGGCAAGTAACTTTTAAAAAATTAGAAAATCATCTCCACGAAGTTTCTAAATATATAATTTTTTTTCTAAAACTTTCCTTTTGCAAAATACTTCTTTAAAATTATCAATTAGTTTTTGCAAAATAAACGATAAGAAAGTACCAAAAAAAATTGACTAAAATAAAAAATTTTAAAATACTATCTTTTTGATAGTTATAATTTACCTTTCTCCGGTTTCAATACATTATTAATCTCTCCTTATAACTTAGTTACGATGATATTTATAGACTGTAAGAATACCTATTCCTATTGGTTAATTCTTACTTTAGCTTGAGAACAAATTTACATATTTTTAGTTTATAATAGAATTGAATTTCAAAATTAGAAATTATGACGTAATGAACTTAAAATGTTATTTAAAATATTACTTTTAAATAAATTATTATTTTATTAAAACTATTTAAACATTTAAAATAACTTTTAAAACAATTTTAATAACTTATTCCATTTATCTATTTTTATTTAAACAAAATATTTAATTTTTTTATTAACTGTATTTGTCTTTATTACATTATTTAAAACATTACATACGATAGTTAACTTAATATTTATTATTATTTGCTTTTATGATAGGCAATAATTCCATCCAATTCTATACTGCAATTTCAAAATATTTTAAACTTTATTATTAATTCAAACAAGCGTGTGTGAAAGTATTAGTATACAAGTCACATGATTAATAACTTTGACAGATGATTTTTTTAATCTATTTCTCTGCCTAGATTTATATAATTGATACACTTATTATATTATATAATATAATTATAAAATTTGCAAGAACAATTTAGAAAATATAGAATTTAATATAATTCTCACCATCATAAAGTTTATTTTTAAAATATATTATATTAATTTTGACTATTAAATATGATTATAAATTTAAATATAGCATTTATTCAATTATCAGTTTTAAACTATTAAAATCGAACTTATTAAATATACTTTTAATATTTATAGCTGTGTTATTTAATATGGCCAGCTTTTACAACCATATGCAACAATATTTAAAGCTTTACATAACTATTTTTTAAATGATTTTATATACTACGTATTCTCTTTAGCTTCAAATTGTACTTTAAAGATATAATTGACTTAATACAATTACCATATTAAAAGAACATATTCTAAATTTAAAATTTTTAGTAATTGACTGTTATGAACTATTACCGACCTATAGAAAAGGGCACAATATGTATATATAATAAAAACATAGAATAACTTCTATAAAAAAGCTTTTATATTTCAAACAGCAGACTGGTTTTCATCAGAAAGCAATATATATATATATATATATATTTTTTTTTTTTTTTTTTTTTTTTTTTTTTTTTTATTTTAACACAACAACAATATTTAAACATATCCTTTGCCGCGAAATAACCCTCTTTTCCCACTCTTATTTTTCTTTTCCTGTTCCTTTTTCTTTTTTGCTTTTGATTTACTAAAACAAAACCTACGTTCTTTGAAAATCTGTGTTCTCTCTTTCTACTTTCTTGTCTTGTTTTGTTTTAATATCTCTTGTTTCCCAGGCCCTTCTATTTTTCTTTGTTAATACCTTTTTTTGAATTATTTATAATAAATACCTTTTTATAAATAATTCAAAAAATAGGGGGTATTTTAATCGTTGTGATATATAAATGGTGTTTTGTGGAAAGGCTATTTGGGGATTCTGTTTGGGAAAAGTCGGGCTTTGTTATATAAGAAAATCAGTTTAGAATGATGTTTCACCATATATTTTTGATTAATTAAATTAATTATGTTTTGATTTTGATTTTATAAAGTTAAAATTTGTGTATTAAAGAAAAATAATAAAAAAATTAAAAATATGTTATAAAAAGTAAAAAAGTTGATAAAAGAGAAATATAAAAATTAATAATTGTGAAAATTGATTATATTGTTTGTTTATTTTAGGTTTTTTTATAAATTTGAGTCTAGTTGAAAGAAAAGATAGTTGAAAGTATTCTATTAAATTGGTATATATTTGTTTAAATATTGTTAGTATTAATTATTTATTGTTTTGATAATTATATTATTTTATTATAATTGAAAGATTGTTAATTTATATATATATATATATATATAAATATCAAAAGAACAATACATTTTAAAAGGTTAAATATTTCCTTATAAAATAAAATAAATAATACTTCATTTAGGCACAAAAAAACTTATAAGTACAAAAAGATTGAATTTTCAATTGTATTTACAATTTTGAAAAAAAAAATAATGACATATTTGTTAGGTTTAAAATAATATTATATATCCCACAGGTACACATAAATATATGTGCATATTGATTTATTCATATGTTGTATTGATATAAAAAATAAATCAATATGATTTACTAAATAGGTTTAAAATAAATTAAATTTGAAGTAATAATTAACCTTCTTTGAATGAGTGTATGTTTTTCTTTCTATTTTAAATATTCGATTTGTCAAAATACAAAAAACAATATCTAGAGCAATTTCTCTTCTAAGAAAAACATCAGTTAAGATACTTCTTTATTTTTTCTCTTTTTCATCTTAACAAAAAAATCTGGCTCCCTGTTCAAATATTCCTGTATACTCTTTATGTGCAAAACTATAAATAAGCAGAAACAAGGATTCAAATTTAAAAATCTACTTTACAGAATTATTTCTTTCTATTCGGTTTGCTTCCAGTAGACTAGCATTTGTAAACAGAACAATTATCTACATCTTCACATGACAATATATCATTTTTAAGCCATAAACAAATATTCAACCAATCCCAAAATTGTAATTACAGCTATGTAAACTTCAACAGCAAAATGTTCTATCCATTATCCACAATATGTCTTTTTTTTTTGTTAAACCACAAATATGAAATCTATTTATATGAACATCAATCACCATTATGTTAATGCCTGCCAATAAATTATCAGTCATTTAGAATAAACAAATGTTATTACACTCTTGTCACATAATTCATTATAGTTTTTTTGTTCAATTTTGTGATGGACAAACGTTGTTTGATGTACAATACAATATAGACTTTTTTTATATGTCAAAGAGTTTACCAGGAAGTGAACCTGGGCCAAATGCTTTTAAGACAGCTATGCTAACCATTAGGTCACCACCGCTTGACTATAATACCTACTTAAATTTCAAATTGCGCAGCTATTTTAAAACGATGGCTGTAAATGGTGTTAAATATTTGGGTAACAAAAGACTTTCTAAACTGATGTGTACAAGAAGAAAATTATCAAAATAAAATTAATGAAATAATCTAAATAAAATAAGTTTAAAATAATTTAAATAATGAATAATGATTTGAATAATTAATTAGCAATAACTATAGTAAAAGCTGCAATAAAATATTTTTAACATTTTTTTCCCAATAATACAAATATATCATGTTATCTAATACAGAATTATTGACAAATATTGTATACAATTTAAGGTACAACTTATAATATTAAATGGCTGAGTGGTTTCATTTATAGCAAAAAGGTCATCTGAAAAATATGGAACATATAGGCTACAAATATTAAATATATGCAAATTGTGGATTAGAAAGTCCATTTTTTGAAAGGGGGGCAGCATGTTCTTAACTATAGGGCAAGCTTCTTTGATTTTATGTTTGGATACATATTGTTCTATTCTTGCAATAGAAGCGAGGAAAATTCAAACATGGCAAGTGGATCTTTGGTATTCTGAAAAGATGGAATTATATTCGGGTTTACCAAGAGTTATTTTGAATATGTAACATTGTTGAGATACACTTATGGAAAGAGATGTACAAGATTCACCATAATATAAGGCACTGCAACCAGTTTAATGGCATGGAATATTAGTCATTATGTGAGGAACTTGATGAGAAGGTAGGCGATTGTTTGAATTATTAATTAATCTATTGTTTAAAGGGATGATTTATGCAAACTTAGCTAAAGTGAAGAAGAACAAATTTTAATAATGTTTTAGTGAGGGAGAAATATGTGGGAGAAGAAGCCCGGATCTGATATCTTTGGGGACTTAATACTTAGTTTGTAGTAAAATTGTTTTACTTTTCTTGTAAGATGGGTGCATTTCAATCTGACATTTATAAAGTCTTCCGTTTTGTGAGAAGATTCAAATTTTACATAAGTGAAAAAAATTTCTCTTCTGTACATTAAACAATGTTTTAAAGACTTTACCAATATCTGAACCAATTACAGCCATTTTGCAAAAAATATTAAACTCAGACTTTTCTTTTTGACATGTGTGTGATCAAGAGTATCAGCAGTATGAGATAGTGTAAATATTTGAGGGTTATTTGAAAATCTGAGTTCAAACCTTCTATATATATTACATATTGAAATGCAAGTATAAAAAAGCCTGTAGTATAGAAAAAATTCATATAAGAAAGGTTAAACAATTTTATTACAAACTAAATATTAATTCCCCAAAGATGACAGACCATGGCTTCTTCTTTCATACATTTCTTCCCTCACCAAATCTTTATTAAAACCTATTCTCTTCCAGTTAAGCCAAGTTTTCATATCCCCCTTCAACAAATAGATTAATGACTAATTCAAAAGATTGCTAACTCTCTAATCAAAACAATCGCACAGTATACAAGATCTCATGCCTTCAAACTAGTTGGAGTGTTTTATACTATGGCAAATTGCATGCACTTCTTTCCACAAATGTCTCTTGATATTGTAACTTGTACAAAAAAATTTTTAATAAACCTGAATAAAATTTTATTCTTTAAACTCATTAAAAACATATACATATATTGCATAAACATTATAATTTGCTGTATATTTATAAATATTACAGTTATAATTTGGTGCAATCTTCTGTATTTATTATAAATAATAGTCAGTTTGAATAAAATAATGGTTGAGATATAAAAAAAGCTGTTTGGAGTAATCATGTGAAAAAAATAGGTACCAGAAATGCATAAACAAGCAGAGATCTCTGAGATGCTCTCCAGTTGCATGCATCCCAGATAATCAATTGCAACACCTAAAGATTAGAAATATTTAAACTAAATAAGAATATTAAAGTAATAAGCATACTAAATGTCTCTTTCAATTTGCCATGATATATTTATAAGATAATTTATACATTTTAAACTGTTAGACTTTCTTATGGAAACAATGAAAAAAATATACTCTTTAAAGATTCAAAATTTATACATTAAGCTATTATACATATTTAAAAGAGTTTCTCTTTTAGATGCAAAAACAATTTACAGTTTTTATTGGTCTCTATATCGTATAGCTGTGATTATTATTAAATAAAAAGGACAGATGTTTCTATGTTCTTAAAAATGCTTCAGTATTATATATAAACATTAAAAGAATGAAGCTAAATTAGTCAATTAATAACCAAAATTGCCCCCAAATTCATAGGTTAAACAGATTAGTGAACAGATAAACGCTAAAACACTATCAATGTTTTCACAGCTACAAGCAGACTTCTCAAGTGTAAAAAAAATACAAAATAACAATGTATTTAAACTAAACATTACCTACAATTCCCCTTAATTCACATATACCCTTAATATTAAACGAATTTTTAAATAAGTTGATTGATTCAGAATCATAATTTTTTAATAATAAAGATTCTTTAATATTGTTTATTTAATTTTTTTCAAAGAAAACAATATTACCTTCATCATAATTAATAGTGGGGTCTGTATCTCTTACTTGGATGTATAAATCAAAATTAAGATATTTATTTCAAACAACTTTTATGTATCTTTGTTCTTACATTTAAGCTATATATATATATTCTTACAAAAGCAAAGGGTAATAACACTACTCCAGGAATAGTCTTTCTATAAAAATTACTTTTATATTATTTAATAAATTATTCAAACTAATATTCCTTTTCCAAGCAATTTTTTTATTTCGTAACAAATTCCTATTTTTACATAGAATTCTATTAAAGAAATTTTAAATTGCAAAGAAATAATATATTTTTCTTTATTCTTTACATCACTACAAATATTGTTGTCATTTAATAAAATACTTTTAACAAATTTGTCGGATTAGCCAATACTCAAATAAACTTTTTAAAATTGAACTTTTTGAACAAAGCTCTCCCATTAGAATTATTTAATACCTTATTTCTGTAATAATAATTTCTTTAAAAAGATACGTTATGAAATACAAATTGATATCTATCAGGTTTAATTTTATATACTGTTAATTAAGTGTTAAAACGACATTGCTTAGATACAGTTTGAGATTGTTGATTGTCATTGTTATAGGGATTGTCTATGTGTTAACCTATTTTTTTTAAATATACTTAAAACAAAAAAGTTATATATATATATGGATATGTAAGTGGAGAAAGTAAATAATATGGGTAGATAGATAGATATATAGGTAGATAGGTAGGCAGGTAGATAGACAGATAGATAGATAGATAGATAGATAGATAGATAGATAGATAGATAGATAGATAGATAGATAGATAGATAGATAGATAGATAGATAGATAGATAGATAGATAGATAGATAGATGGATGGATGGATGGATGGATGGATGGATGGATGGATGGATGGATGGATAGATAGATAGATAGATAGATAGATAGATAGATAGATAGATAGATAGATAGATAGATAGATAGATAGATAGATAGATAGATAGATAGATAGATAGATAGATAGATAGATAGATAGATAGATAGATAGATAGATAGACACAAATGGGTAGTAAATCAAATAAATCTAAAATTCAAATTATTATTTATTATAGTAATTTTAATAATGAAAATAAGTTTATAACCAAACATTTTCATTTATAATACTTAATATCAACCAAAATAATTTACAAATGACGTTATAATAAATAAATAAAAATAATCGAATGATTTCTTGTTCAGTAGTTCAAAAAAACTTCGAGTTGGGAAGGGTGAGAAATGAAATCATTCGAAGATTATTTACTCTAAAGTCAGACACTTAACCACTATTATACTACTTAGAGCCACTTTGATAGAATAAAATTTTTGAAATAGTAAAAAAACTGAAAAGTATAATGGCAATAGCTTTTTTGCTTTATAATTCAAATTAATTCATTGTTATATATAATTAAAAATGTTAATTTCCTGTCATAAATTAATTTTCTTAAATGAGACTAAAATAATTATATTTATGCTCTAATAATAAAATGTAAACAGTTTCTCAAATAGTAAATAAATTATATATATATATTAGTCAATTTTATTAATATTCACACGCACAAACTTTTACCTTTGTATAAAGCCGCTTGAAAATAAATATATTATGGTATTGGGAAGAAAAATAATTATTTTCTTTAATTTTGTTAATTAATAAATAAGTCAATATCTTAATTATGAGTAAACAAAAATTTAATTTATCTTCCAAAAAAAGAAAGCTTAAGATATTTCGTCATCATTTTAATAAAATCTATTTTTATTTAGCACACGTTTATATTTTTATTTTTTATGTAATTAAAAGAAATTATTATTGTTGTTGTTATTATTATTATTATTATTATTATTATTATTATTATTATTATTATTGTTGTTGTTGTTATTATTATTATTGTTGTTGTTGTTGTTATTATTATTATTACAAACTAATATTGTTTGTCATAAAGTTAATATGAATAATTCTAAGTCTTCTTGCTTTTATAATTCTGTTCCTGCATATAAACATAATGAAATAATATCCCATAATTAATGGCCTTGCGGTGCTTCCATTTCTTTTCTTTTATGCATCTCTGGCCAATTCTCGAAGGTTTTAAGACTTTGATTGATTTTATTTTATTTTATTATTTCATGTTATTTTATATTTATGTTCATTTTTTTCTTTTTTCTTTCTCTAGTCTTATTTGTATTACTTTCAATATCTTTGTGGGTAACATGACAGATCTTTCTTGTTTTTACATGAATGTCAGAGGTATGCAACTAAATGTGTTCAAATTAAACAATTTTTTGAAACAGAACATTTTGATCTTATATTATCCCAAGAAACTTGGTTAAATAAACAATTTCCTGATTGTTGTTTTCTTCATGATAGATTTAGTGTTTTGCAAACTGACAGATCTATGGAAATATTTCTCGAGTTGGTGGTACTCTTATTACGAGTTGGTGGTACTCTTATTACTCTTTATAAAGATGTTTTTTTTATAAAGAACTTTATTTTACTTCTTCATTTTGTGAATCTACATAATGGGAATTGTAATTTGGGAGATCCTCAGGGTAGTATTTTAACACCTATGCTTTTTTAATGTTTATATGAATGACTTTACTGATTGTTTAATATCTTCTTATCTTTTGTGCTATGCTGAGGACTGTAAAATCTTTAGAAGAATCTCCTCAGTGATTGATTGCATTCTCCTTCAAAAGGATACAAATAATTTTAGTGCTCGGTATGATCTAAATAATATTACTTAATTTCAGTAAATGTTTCCTAGTGTCATACTCTAAAAAATCTAAAGTCTTACTTTTTTTTTATTTTATTACCTCTCACAAAATTAATTCTGGTAAGTCCCAAAAATATTTGGGAGTTATATTTTCTAGCAATGGATCCTTTTCCCTTATTTGGCAATGATTATTGGTAAAATTTAAAAATTATGAGTGCTATGCTAAATATGGTTATCAATTTAGTGGCGATACAAAATGGAAATTATTTTTGTCATTGGTTCTTCCCATCATTGAATATTGATCACTTGTTTGGAATTCTAGCTCTAAACAGGGATGTAATTTATTACAATCTGTGTCTAATAAGTTTTCCAAGTAGGTTTCTCTGGAAACTATACTTGTTTTCATCTTTCTTCTAGAAGACATTATAGATCTTAAATATCATTATAAAATCGTTAATAAAATAGTTATTCTGACATAATTTCTACTATTATAATTAGATATCATGTGCACGATACTCGGTTTGCTTCTCTTTGTTATATTAAAGTTTGTCATTTCAATATCATTAAATTTTCGTCTTTATTTAGACTACCATCGATATACAATCAGATTTGTAGTAATATGAATCACTTCAATTTAGTTTATAAACAGTTTTGTAATATTATTAAAATTAAATGCCATCATTATCATCATTATCATCAACCATTATCAATCCACTGCAGGATGAAGGTCTCTCCAAGTTTAATCCATCTTTTCCGATCTTTAGCTTCTATTCTCCACATCACCCCTGCACACTTTCTTATTTCATCCATCCATCTCACATGTGGTCTCTTTCTGGGTCTTTTACAGTCTCTTGGAATCCAGTTTAAAATTTCAATTGTCCATCTATTATCATCTCTTCTAGCAATATGTCTAGCCCAACTCCACTTCAATCTTTTAATTTTTTCAATGAGGTCAATAACACCTGTTTGTTCTCTTACCCATACATTGTGTTTTCGATCTCTTCTTCTTACTACCAACATGCATCTCTCCATACTTCTTTGAGTAGTCTGAAGTCTCTGTATTACTCTTCTATTAAGTGTCCAAGTCTCAGATCCATAAGTAAGAACTGGTAAACACATTTGTTAAAAACCTTCCTTTTCAAACACATAGTCATATTTCCTTTTAGTATCAAGTTATTTCTACCAAAAGCACTCCAACCAAGTTTAATTCTATGGTTAATTTCTTCCATTATGTTTCCATCTGTATTAATAATCTGGCCAAGGTATTTGTAAATGTTAACTTCTTCTAATTCATCATAATCAATCTTTATTTTCATATTTTGAGCAAATCGATTAAACATGACTTTAGTGTTTTTAACATTTATCTTTAGTCCTACTTTTCTACTTTCATCTGATAATTCCTGCAACATATCCTGCAGCTCTGAAGCATTATTTGCAAAAACAACTACATCATCTGTGAAATCTAAATGACTTAAATAATCTCCATTTACTTTCACTCCTTTAGTTTCCCATTTTAATCCACAAATTACTTCTTGCAGCACAGCTGTAAAAAGTTTTGGAGATATGGAGTCACCTTGTCTTACACCTTTCTCAATGTTGACTTTCCCAGTATCATTATGTAATCTAATTGTTGCTGTTGCATTTTTATAAATATTCTTCAAAATATGACAATATCCTGGATCTATACCTTGATGATCCAATGCTTTAATCACTGAAGAATTGTTTATAGAATCAAAAACCTTTTCATAATCTACAAATCCAAAACATAATGACAACTCATAATCATTCGTCCTCTCTATAACTTCTCTCAACACCTGGATATGATCTACTGTACTAAAACCACTTTTAAATCCAGCTTGTTCTCTTGGTTGGTGGAAATCCAATGTTCTCTGTAGACGAGTTGTAATTATCTTGGTAAAAATTTTATATAAAACTGATAAAAGGCTGATAGGTCTGTAATTTCTAATATCTTCTTTATCACCTTTTTTAAATATTAATATTATTACTGCATTCTTCCAATCATCCGGTACATCTTTATCATTTAGACATTTGGTATATAACTTTGCTAAAAAAAATTCTACTTCTTCACCTGCTTCTTTTAATATATCAATTATAATTCCATCATTACCTGGAGCCTTTCCTTTCTTCATACATTTAATTGCGTATCTCACTTCTTCATTTAAAATTCTGGGCAATTCGGAAGATGTAATAGATATAGGAGGTACTTGTTCTTTATTACTATATAATTCTTGATAAAAATCTTCTACCAATTTCATGATGTCATCTCTCTTTTTAGTAACAATTCCCTTTTTTTTTCTTATTGCAGATATAAATTTCCTACCAATACCAATATGTTGTTTTACATTCTTAAGACTTTTATTTTCTTCTACAGCTTTCCTTGCTAGTTCATAGTTATACTTTCTTATATCATTTTCAACTCTTTTCCGTACCATTTTACAAAATTCGAGATATTCAATCTTTTTTAATGCATCATTTTTGTATATCTTTATATTCCTTATTTTTTCATAAATTCTCCAGTCTCAGTAGAAATTTTATTAGTCAATTGCTGCTTTTTTCTACCAGCTGTCTTTGTTGCAGTTTTTAAAAGTGTATCAGTTATTTTCATATTAATTTCATTCAAATCTGAATCATGTTCAAAATCTACTAATACTTGAAACCGATTTGTAAGTTCTAATTTAAATTCATTAGAATGTTTCTGAAGATTAGGAATATCAACTGTAAATATTGTTTTTCTTAATAATTTTTGTCTCTCTAGTTTAACATTAACACGTATCTTACACCTTACTAATCGATGATCACTTCCTGTGTTAAATTTATTAAGAACATTACAATCTTGAAATATGTATTTCCTGTTAGTCAAAATATAATCCAATTCTGCTGTACCTTCATTTGGATGCTTCCATGTCCATTTCCTTTTAACATTTTTCTCAAAAAAAGAATTCATAATATAAAGTTTTTCTTTTTCTGCAAACTCCACAAGTCTATGTCCTCTCTCATTTCTATTACCATAACCAAAATTGCCTACGGCACTTTCATCTTTCATTTGTTTACCAATTCTAGCATTAAAGTCTCCCATAACAATTTTAAAATGTTGTTTACTCTGATCAAAAGCCTTTTGTACATCCATATAAAAATCTTCTACTACTTCATCACTATGAGAACTTGTTGGGGCATAAACCTGAATTATCTGCATTTGGTATCTGCTATTAAGTTGCCACTTTGTCCGATACACCATCAATCTCCACAATATTGTTCTTTCACTTTTTATTTATAATGAATCCTACTCCACTTGTATTTCCAATATTTGTGCCTTTATAATAGAATATATGTCCACTTTTTAAATCAATTGTCTCTTCACCTTTTCTTCTAACTTCACAAAGTCCAATAATGTCCCATTTAATATAAGAGAGTTCTTCTTCTAATTCTTGCAATCTTCCTTCACTTGAAAGTGATCTGCAGTTGTAAGTACCTAAATAAAAAGTCGTCATGAAATGGCAGCCTGGGTCCGCAATCAGGCGATTCTTAGCACCCTCTGCCTTCGACCACCAACTGCTGCCTTGGTTGGTAACTTTACAGCCTCCTGGGAATAAGGACCATGCTTTATTTTTGTCTGTCATAATTGTATATATGTATTGGAAAAATATTTATCATTTACACAAACATTCATTCTGCCTTATCAGGCACTGAAAAGAAAGACCATGGTGTTTCTCGATCTTAAACTCAGAGGTAAAAATCCAATAAACTCACCACGCTGGCTAATGCATGTTGGTGAGCAGCCCATCCATGTTCGTATACTATATGGATAATCACATAGTAATAACAGCTGCAACGACAAGAACGTATGGAGTGGACAGTAGGAATTTGCCCTGCTCGGTTCCTTTAAGGCCTCCAAGAGGAATCAAAGAGTCTCCTTTCAGTTAATAGCAAACTCCTTTCTGCAGCCTATATATATATATATATATATAATCTCATTTGTATGATATAGTTATGAAAATAAAGATTGATTATGATGAATTAGAAGAAGTTAAAAGTTACAAATACCTTGGTCAGATTATTAATACAGGTGGAAACATAATGGATGAAATTAATCATAGAATTAAACTTGGTTGGAGTGCTTTTGGTAGAAATAACTTGATACTAAAAGGAAATATGCCTATGTGTTTGAAAAAGAAGATTTTTAACAAATGTGTTTTACCAGTTCTTACTTATGGATCTGAGACTTGGACACTTAATAGAAGAGCAATAGAGTGACTCCAAACTACTCAAAGAAGTATGGAGATTTGCATGTTGGGAATAACAAGATGAGATCAAAAACACAATGTATGGGTAAGAGAACAAACAGGTGTTACTCACCTCATTGAAAAAATTAAAAGATTGAAGTGGAGTTGGGCTGGACATATTGCTAGAAGAGATGATAATATATGGACAAATGAAATCTTAAAGTGTACCAAGAGATTGTAAAAGACCCAGAAAGAGACCACATGTGAGGTAGATGGATAAAATAAGAAAGTGTATAGTGGTGTTGTGGAGAAGAGAAGCTAAAGATTGGAGAAGATGGATTAAACTTGGAGAGACCTTCATCCTGCGGTGGATTGATAATGGTTGATGATGATGATGATGATGATGTAGATAAATGATTTTTGGGTAAAACCATGTATTATTTTCTATTATGTACCTATATTTCGATGAATTACCATCCACCATTGTTAAGGTAAAATCTTGAAAGAAAATTTGATCAATCTCAAACTGTAACATGACTGTGTGCGAGATGAAGTATGAGAAGCAATTTGAAATCATTTAGTATTCAGAATATGACGTTTATCAAAATGTATATTACTTTTAGTTTTACCATCTATTAATTTAGAGTCAATATTAGAAGACATAGATAAATTGAGAGGTTTCCATATGGTTGGAATACATTGTGCTTCATAACTTCTATTTAAACCAGTAGGTCTCTTTAATATTTTAATTGACTCTATCACAGTTCTCAAATCATATCTCTCCAAATTAGCAAACATTTTTGCATTGGAAAAATGACATTTGTGTCAAATTTTTAAAAAATTGGAAGTAAAAACTGATGTATTAATTTTTTGATTAAAAGCACTTTTTGTTCCTTAATTCTGACATTTATTTTTCTATTAGAGTAACCTACATAGCTTCTTGAGCACTGCAAACATAAAATTTTATAAACTTCTTGGTGTCCAAAAATATTCTGTCTTTAGGTTTATGTAAATAATCACCAATTTTTTGCCAGTAAAAAAAATAGCCTTTATATTAAAACAAAATATGTTTCTACTGATTTTATCAGTATCTCTTTCAATATAATGTAAATTACTGTATTAAAAGTTTAATTGTCAATTTTACCCTCTTTTTTCCTTTTACTATCAATGCTATGTAAAACCTTACATATGATTTTTTGTTATAATCATTAGAAAGTAGAATATTTTTGTAAGTTCTATTTCTTGAGTAAGATGTTCCTTATTAGATAAATTATAAGATCTAGTCAAAAGATTTTTTGCCACAAAAAAAATTTGAGCAGGATGATGATGAGAATTAAAATTAAGATATGTTTGTATGGGTGGATTTCCTGTAAACTGATATTGGTAATGTTTCATCACATTTTATTGTAATTAAAACATTTAGAAAATAAAGTGATGTGTTATTTCCACATCCATAATAAATGTAATATTGAATGCCAATTATTTATAAAAACAAGAAGAGAATTTAAGGCATCAATGCCATGAGGCCATATAACAAATGTATCATCCACATATCTAAGCCAAATATTATGTGCAGCTACTAAAACATTCTATTTGGCTTAGATATATGGATGATACATTTGTTATATGGCCTCATGGCATTGATGCCTTAAATTATTTTCTTATTTTTAGAAATAATTGCCATCCAAATATTACATTTACTATGGAAGTGGAAAATAACAGATCGCTTTCTTTTCTAAGATGTTTTAATTACAAGAAAATGTGATGAAACATTATCAATATCAATTTACAGACAATCCACTCATACAACCAGTCATTTTAATTTTAATTCTCATCACCATCATTCTGCTCAATTTTTTTCTGTAGCAAAAAATCTTTTGACTGGAGCTTATAATTTATTTGATAAAGAACATCTTGATCAAGAAATAGAATTTGCAACAAATATTCTACTTTCTAATGATTATAATAATAAATATCATATGTAAGGCTTTACATAGCATTGATACTAAAAGGAAAAGAAGAAAATAGAATTGACAATTCATATTTTAATAGAGTAATTTTACCTTATATTAAAGGGGTTACTGATAAAATCAGTAGAAGACTATCTTGTTTTAATATAAAAACTACTTTTAATACTTGCAAAAAAAATTGAGATATTTTACATAAACCTAAATACAGAATATTTTTGGAACACCAAGGACTTTATGAAATTCCATGTTTGCAGTGCTCAAGAAGCTATGTAGTTCAGTCTAATACATGAATAAATGCCAGAATTAAGGAACATAAAAATGTTTTTAATCAAAAAATTAACACATCAGTTTTTACTTTCCATTTTTTAGAAATTGTTCACAAACCTGACTTTAACAATGCAAAACTACTTGCTAATTTGGAGAGATATTGAGAACCATGGGAGAGTCAATAAAAATATTAAAGAGACCTACTGGTTTAAATAGTTCTGATGAAGCACAGTGTATTCCAGCCATATGGAAACTTCTCATTTTATTTATGTCTTCTAATATTGACTCTAAATTAATTGTGGTAAAACTAAGAAAAATGTACATTTTGATAAACCTCATATACTGAATACTAAACTATTTCAAACTGATTCTCATAATTCATCTCGCATTCAGTCACGTTATAGTCTGAGATCGAACAAATTTTTTTCAAGATTTTACCTTCACAATGGCAGATGCTGCTAGTTCATTGAAATATTGGTATATAATAAGGAATAATATACGGTTTTACCCAAAAAAATCATTTGTATATACATATATATTTGTTAAATTGATTGTTACTTTTTATTATTATGTTATGTACATTATATTTATCCCTTTTATTTTTTTTGCCTTTAATGTGTTAACTGTAATTGGCTATATGTTATTATTT
The DNA here is from genome assembly GCA_028023455.1 of Epiperipatus broadwayi. Classification (NCBI taxonomy): domain Eukaryota; kingdom Metazoa; phylum Onychophora; class Udeonychophora; order Euonychophora; family Peripatidae; genus Epiperipatus; species Epiperipatus broadwayi. The sequence continues at coordinate 46,349 of JAQFVV010012748.1, read as the reverse complement.
GGCACTTAAATAAATGAATTAAAATATTATTATTATTATTAGTAGTAGTAGTAGTAGTAGTAGTAGTAGTAGTAGTAGTAGTTGTAGTAGTAGTAGTAGTAGTAGTAGTAGTAGTAGTAGTAGTAGTAGTAGTAGTAGTCGTAGTAGTAGTAGTAGTAGTAGTAGATGTAGTAGTAGTAGCAGCAGCAGTAGTAATCGTAAAAGGGGAATTAAATTATTTTTGTTTGTGGGAATTATTTAATAAATATGAAATTTTGAGCAAATAAAATATCAAGAAAGTAAATGAAAAAAAAAAAAAGCATTTTAAAGTTGTAAATTTCTTCACTGGGTTCCTGAAATCAATGAAAGTATATTAATTTTATTAAAAAAATTGGAGAAAGTAAATATTATTCATTTTAAGTAAAATCTTTTTTAACAATATATATACATACATTTTACAATAATTATTTATAATAGTGATATTAGTGATTAAACCAATGCACATGTGCTTTAAAGATAAATTATAAGTGAATAATCTCACTTTTCCAGACACAAGATATAGATTTTTGGAAAAGATGGAATGAATCGCCCATTCTTTCGACTCAAACCTTTATGTATGGGCAAATCTTAAGCATATAGAAATGAGAGCTTGAAGATATTAAGCAATCACTTTAAATTACAGTATAAAAACATAGTGCTATGTAAAATAATATCTCATTATATATGTTTAATTTCAACTAAAGAATGACATAAGGTAAATTGTAAAGATTTTGCAAGTGTCATTCATTCCAGCATAATAAATGTAATTGAAAGTGATTGCTTAACATCTTCATGCCCTCATTTCCATATGCTTAAGATTTGCCCATACATAAATGTTTGGGTTGAAAGGATGGGTGATTCATTCCATCTTTTTTAAAAAAAACTATATCTTGTGTCTGGAAAAGTGAGAGTACTCATTTATAATTTATCTTTAAAGCACATGTGCATTGGCTTAATCACTAATATCATTATTAAAAACATAGTGCTACATAAAATAATATCTCATTAATAATTATTTATGAAATATTAAGTTTTTGACTTCTGTCAAAATAATTATAATAAAATTAGAAGTGTATGCGCTGGAAAGAGAAGCTATAATAATTATTGTTACAATTCTATGCAAAAATTAATGGCTAAGTGCCTTCAAGCCATGTTGCCTCATATTCCTAGCCATAGTGATAAATGGTGCAGAATAGGGAGTAGGGGATGATATGCAAACTATATGAAAATTATTTAATAGTCCCCCAGCATTTGAAAATATTGAAGAATATATCGCGTCTATTGATGGAATTGTTATTACTAGTAATAAAGTACCTCATGCCCTCAACCTGGAAGCCAAGCCATTTCCTATAGTGAGACTAAGCCAGGATTAACTATAGAACCATTCAACATAAATACACTTTTAAAAGAGCACAGAAAAATAATGAGAACTCTTCAATATTTCTAAAACTCTTCAAGAAAACGAGTCATATATTTGAACCATCCAACCGTAGAATAGTATGCATAGAGAAAAACGACGGCAAACGAAAAATCAAAGAGGCATACTTTATTACTAGTAATAACAATTCCATCAACAGACGCGATATGTGCTTCGATATCTCCAAATGCTGAGCTATGTAAATAATTTGCATTTAGTTTGCATATCATCACCTACTCCCTATTCTGTACCACTTATCACTATGGCTATGAATATGAGGCAACATGCCTTGAAAACTTTTGCATAGACTTATAAGAATAATTATTATAGCTTTTCCTTCCAGCGCCTCACACGTTTCTAATTTTATAATAAATATTTATATATAAATCTTAAATTATAGACCTTCATACTTATTTATATATTTTTTATAAGTTTCTTTTTTAATTAAATAGTACTTTTTTTAATGTTTATATTATTTCCATAATTAACAAGGAAACCAGTCAGTGTTGGACAAATTTTGAAAATCTTTTTTAGGAGATAAATATTATGAACTATTTTGCATTGTGTTTATTTTTTATCAACATGAATGTTAGTGTACATGATTCCCACCCTCTCTCTGTCTATCGATCGATCGATCTATTATTCTACCTATCTATCTACTATTTATCTACCTATTTGTATATCTATCCATCTCTCTATCTATCTGTCTATCTCTCTCTATCTATCTATCTATCTATCTATCTATCTATCTATCTATCTATCTATCTGTCTGTCTATCTATCTATCTGTCTATCTAACTATCTGTCTATCTATCTATCTATCTATCTATCTATCTGTCTATCTGTCTATCTGTCTATCTATCTATCTATCTGTCTATCTATCTATCTATCTATCTATCTATCTATCTATCTATCTATCTATCTATCTATCTATCTATCTATCTATCAGTTCAATATACTTTATGAGTTTGATAGCAACTGCATCTAGCAGAAGCATAAAGAAAATGAAAAGAAATAAAAGAATGTGATTTTTTTTACTAAAACTAAAATTATTTAATTTTTTTTTTAAATGTATAAATATATAATTTTTGTAAATTATTAATTATGGATTTAATTTTGTTTCAATTTTAAAAGCGTTTATCACAAAAAGTTATTGCATAAATTTATGTGTTAAGAGACTGTTTTGTACTAACTGGAATACAAAATAATAGATGAAGATAATAAATCGTTCATAATTTTATATGTGAATCTCTCTTTCTCTCTCCATATATATATATATGCGCACACACTGTTAAATCTATATTTTTTATTGTTTTTTTTTACCTATCGAGTTGAATGATCTTATCAATAGTATGCTACACACTATAGTAAAATTATTTTACCTTTTACTTATAACATTGTTATATTTTTAATTTGTTCCTAATTTATTTTCATATATTGCGGTTATTTTTTAATATTGAACTTATCTTTTTTAAGAAACTAAATTGAAATATATTTTATTTGATAAAAACATAATTTTCTGATAATAAAATAAAACCGCATACATAAGTATATATATATTATTTGTGGGAATGTATTATTATGTTCATAAATTATATATACATTTTGAACCAGATGCTCGATCCGATTTAATGGTTTCATTACCAAAAATAAAACCCTTTTGTTTCAGTAAATTTCTCCTGTTAAAAAAATTTAAAATTATTTAAAAGATGTTTATAAGAATACGTGTATTAACACACACACTCGTTTATGTTTAAAATATATCTTCTTTTTTTATAAAAAAATTGATTTTTAAAATAGTTTTTGTTTTCTGCTTGTTTTTACTTTTTTTTTATCAAATTAATTAAAAGCAAACAAACTTTGTTAATTGCATTCCTGTTCCTTTTATTTTAATTAAAATTCATTTCTAATTTAATTCTAAAAGCGGAGATTTAATTTTGTGTTGTTGTTTTTGTTTAAAATAATCCCTGGTTAGAATTCCTAATTAGTTTGAGTGGGAGATTGACATTTGCCCTGCCCTAAGGTGTAGAATTGGAAAAGAAGAAGATTTACATAGGAAATGGAGTGTGGTTATAAATAATCCCTGCAAATTTGGGACAATAGAGCTTATTCTTCACTGTAACAAGCTAGTCAAAATGATACATTCAACATTCACAGTTATATTAGCTTGTTGAGATTAATTCTGTTGGCAGTTCAGACATTTAAGTTCTTTTAAAACTTGCCTTCACAGTTGTTAAAATACACTGCTATACGTATTATATGCGTTGCTAACTTAACCAAAGGATGAATCCCTGACTTCCAGCTGTTCTTCTGTCATGCTATGAAACTCTAAAACAAGCCAGATTTCTGAAATGCCTCTACACTTGCCATCATGAAGAGAAGACACCTGAAATATGAACTTATTAAAAGTGTGCTCTTTGTGAAACTACGTGAAGGTAAATACATATTTATTTTTTTCCAGGGTAAATTCTTTTATTTAAATCTCCACTCAATCTAAAATTAAATCTGTAGTCTTAATAATTATTTAATCTTCTATTTATTAACTGTATTTGTTTATCATTGTCTTTATAGTGTATCTTGGAATCTTAGTTTTAAGATTCCATATTTGCTTTCAATTTTATTTATCGGAGAGTGTCTGGTGAGTTTATATTTTTATATGCTTAATATGTCTTACTTTAATTTACTAACTTTTGCTAAATGCTTTAGCAATCTTGCATAAATTTTAGTTTGCTCACCTGTCCCTATTTTATCCTTCAATAATTAATTTAAATCACTGTTTGCACTTTTTGCAAACCGCAAATCTTTTGGCTGGCGGTTTATCGTGTTTGTTGTTTTGTTTTTCTTGGTAGAGATTTCATGTTCTATACTTCAGATTACGTAGTCCTTAATCTTCCCTTTTCTAGTGTGAGACTAACCTTGGCTGGTTTAAACATACCTGTCCATGAGCGTTTTGCAGAATTATGACTTTCTTAGTTATGACGTTTCTTTTCCCCTAAGAAAATTTCGTCAGTGCTGTCCCGTTAGTTGCTCACAAACATCTTTTTTTTAAATCTCTATAAAATGAATGGAATTGGTTTAGGTGAACCGCTAGCAGGAATATACTAAGTGATATAACATTTCTTTCTGCTGAGGCATTTAATATTTTACTATTTTCAACTCATATACGCTCTCTGATATATCATATACGCTCTCTGATAATTTATAAAATCTAGGTCAAAGTTTAATATTTTGTTTACTAGATTTATTTTGTCTTTTACGTGTTGCTTTAAATTTATTTGTCAGAGCATGTACTAAGAATGTGGTTTGTAAAATTAATTGTATTTTAATTATTTCATTTTCTTGAAATGCTTGAGCAGATGTAACTGGTTTTCTATTTACTTACCTGTCTCCTATTAAGATTTTTTTAATTATTATTCTCAGCTCAAGTTGACCAATCATTTAGTTGGTGATTCCACAGTTTTAACTGTCTGTTTTCCTTCAATCATCGATTTAACATTTTATTAATTTGAAATCATTTATGCCCGGAGTATTTTCTAATTTCACTATTTCATTAAATTGGAGACGTAAACTTTCTTTCGTTTTATAATTTATACTCCGACGACATATTCATTTATTCATTTTGTTCTTGTGGTAAAATCAACCGTGCATTACCTTAAATGTTGTACATCATGGGCTGTTCAACCGGCAATATGATGTTCTTGGACTTGATGCATTTTTCCGGATCAAGAAATGTTCACTGGCTATTTCGTTTATTTCCTACCAGACCGTATTGTTTTCATATCTTTGAATAGGGAAACCAGTGTTGCAGGTTAATTGTTAGCTGAAATAAATTTGTTTCCTCCTTTTCTAATTCATTATTAGAAAATTAGTCTGTCTGCCAGAGCGTTGAGTTTTATTCTTTCTAGTACACACCTGATATAATGATATTTATTGTATTACAAAGTTTTACTTTATAATTTATATATCTCTTAAATAAAATTAAAAAAAAAATTGTTTAAATTTAATTTGGCCGACGACGTTTGTCTTAGTGCTTTTATTTCTCAATTGTCAGAACAATATTTAAGATTTCTTGTTTCTCCCTGAGTCTAGTCGGCATAAACCACCATCCTCATCCACTTTTGATCACGGTAAACAAATTTTCCAAATGGATAGTGATCTGGTGGTGACCTCCATGATTGAAAGGGGTTTGAGTTCCGGGATAATATGCTCGAAGTTATCAAAATAGATCGAAAGCTTCTTTCTCAAATGTGTTATTGTTTTTATTTAAAAAAAGATATGTGAAGATGGGATTAAATATAGAAAAAAAGTACACTAGACTCGAAAGCGATAAATTTGTTAAACTTTGAGGTTCTATAAAGCGCTCAGCCATTTTAATTGACTAATTGATATTAATTATACAGCTTTACGTTATAAGTGTGATAGCACTATTTAATATTACCATAATATTTAAATTCGATTTTTTATCGATGCTAATATTAAAATTAATCACCAGGATTATTTAATCATTACAGACAGATTTAATAATTCAATTCCTCTACCTGTTTTGAATTCATTCTTTAAATTTTACAACGGAAAAAACTTCTCTAATTATTATTACTGGCTTAAATACCTTTGTTTTAAAATTTCTAAGTGATGAATTTTACATATATTTGACAAACAAAAAAGTTTTGCGGAATAATTTCCAAAATTTGGATCATCCCAAAAATATGTATTTAATATTAGAATTTAACCATATCACTCAATAAACAATTTTTGTAAAGAATATAATTCTATAAATGATAAACTTGTATGCTATATAGATATTAATAGGCCTGCAAAACTCTGGGTCTTAGTGAAAAACTGTTATCTAAATTTTACTCTTCAAAGCTTGCAAGAATTATTAAATAACTATGGCAAAGTTGTTAATTTTAAGTATCTACTGAAAAAGAGAATCCGTAACCAGTTCTTATTAATACTGCTACATTTTATATTTAGTTACATTAAGAAGTGCAACCAATAGGTTTATCTATCTTCCATTCAACAGACAGCTCACGAATTATAATTACTTTTATAACAATAGTCCCGGTGTTTTTTAATAAGTTAGAGCTTACTTTTGTAAACTTTGTGAACTTAAAAACTATAGAAATAACCAATGCTGAAAACTTGTATCCCAATTAGTGAATAAATACAATGATGATTTTCAAAATATAAATTTTAGAATAATAAATGTATCCAATGTATAAAATATCTTGATAACATTATACATAGTGCTAGCAATAAATCATCTTCAGAAGAGGATTATGTGAATCAAGAAAAAAGTAAGGAAAAAAGTAAAAAGAAGAAAAAAGGCAACAAAGATAAATTTGGTATAAGATTATAAAAGTCTTAATACCTCTTGCGAAAGAAATAAAACTATAGACAATAATTTAAAAATTGCTTTGAAACAATAGAATAGCTTAGAACATACAAACAAATACAATGTTATATTGTACTAGACAATCCCGGATAGTGGTGTGAATTTAAATAAAGAGAGGAAAGTCGTATTAGTGGAGTTGATACACACAAACGTGAAGTTCGCAAAAAGAAAAAAAGATTAGGCAGAATGAAGAGAATCTTAGCACACATAAAAGTTCAGAAAAACTGTGAATAATAATGATTAACAAAGGTCGACTTAAAAGTTTATTTTTTTTATTTTATGCAAAAAATATTATTTACTAAGGCAATAAACCTCAAGAATGTGCACTTGAAAATGCGAAGGTAGGGAACTCTACAGGTTTTAACCACAAGCTTACCCTATGGAAAAAAAAACGTAAGCTTGTGTTTAAGAACTGTAGAGGTCCCTACCTTCGCATTTTCAAGTGCACATTCTTGAGGTTTATTGCCTTAGTAAATATTACTTACGTATTCAATGTGCGTTAAATAAATTTATAATTGCAAAAAATATGGATGCATATACTATTTTTTAAAAGTAAGGTGCTGTTTAATCTTACTTTGAAAACTATTGAGGTAAGTCTTATATGAACGCAGTGGTATTGTGTAAGTAACATTAGTTTTATAGTTATATTAGATATTTTGAATTTCGTAAAAGATCTTTTATGCTATTTCATAATTAAATAACACATTAACCCTGTCAAATAATGTAAATTATTGTGCAAATGTGACAATCAGAGTAGAAAAATTCAAAAAATATTAAACATTAATATTATTTTGCCATGCGCTTTCAGTACCGTGTACCAGATTGATGACAACATGTTGGAACTGAACGGGCAATATTCCAACGCATGCTCAGTGGAACACTAGTGTTACACTGATTGATAACGTTATTTGACTTAGTAATAAACTGAGCCTCTTTCAATTTCTTCTTTCTATCGTTTGATTCATAACAAATATACTGATATTTTTAGGGTAAAACTCATGCCGACAAGTATTTTTACGATTTGAATAAAACAGAATTAACTTGTGAATCAATTTTATTTTTTTTATTTGATAAACATGCTGTTGCAATCGCGTTAATACATTAGCCTTCACTTCACCGTAATAAATAGCATTAAAACCAATTTTTCTACAGCCATAACTGATTTATTCAATTGCCTGCAGAGAATTTGGTTGCAATGCTATTTATTACGATGAAACGAAGGCTAATGTATTAATGTCATTACAACAGCAAATTTATCAATATAAAAAATCTAAAATTCATTCATAAGTTAATTCTGTTTCAAATCATTAAAATATTTGTAGGCAAGAGTTTTAGCCTAAAAATATCAGTATTGTTTGTAATGAATCAAACGATAGAAAGAGGAAGTTGAAAGAAGCTCGGTTGATTGCTAAGTCAAATAACGTTATCAATCAGGGTAACACTAGTGACCCACTGTGCATACACTGAAATATTAACCATTCTGTTCCAATATGTTGCCATGAGAATGGTACAGAGTACCGAAAGTGCTTGGCAAACTAATATTAGTGTTTAATTTTTTATTTTTTTCTGCTCTGGTTGTCACATTTTGTATGTGTACAATAATTTATTTCATAACTGTAAATGTATTTATTATGTTTTACAGAAGTAAATGTAAGAGGCATTAATTAATCAGATAGCACAGTTTTCTCCTCAAGTAATGGCTTTTACAGAGACAAAATATTTTGTAAATTCACTTTTTAATACTCAGCAGTTTTTATGTAAATTTTGGGTATTGTCAATTTTCATCAATTGTCCTGACTGCACCTGTAATTGGAATATTGATTCATAATACTTCATCAATTCAAACATTTGAAATTATTTATCATGATCATTAAATGATTATGACTGCTGATTCATTCAGCTTTTACAATAATTGTTATTGGATTTTATTTATACAATAAACCTTCCATAATAGTCCAATTAATCAGAAAGATTATTTTTCTACTAGGTACAACTCAATTTCCTACAATTATGATTGGTGACTTCAACATGTTGTACTCTAACTTTATTATAGTGCTGAGTGAACCTTTTCTACCAAACTCTGTATTCTTTTATACTAATAAATATTTATCTTTAATTTATTAATGTTTTTATTAACCTAAATTACATTATCTTATATCTACTTTTTTACAACTAGTAACATTTTCATCTTACCTAGCCTTAAATGTTCTTTTAAAGCTAAATATGCAAGCAAAACATGTCGTGCCTCTCAATAATACGGTGTGATTGCTTTTGAAATCTACCATACCGAAACACTGATATCATAATTTTTTTATATATTTTAGAAAAATTAACAAATTGTCTTTAGAAACTATAGATGCATGTTTTTATTAACATTATATCATCCATAATCAATGACTATTCTCTTATTAATAAACCTCCAACTAAACTTGTTACAAGATCTTGATATAATCAATACATATTAAATTTATAAACACTTAATGTGATCCTTCATCAATAAAATCAATCATACTTTTAAATCAGAAATATAAAAAAGACATAAATATTCTTAGCTGAACACTTAGTTTGTCTAAATGATATATTCAATGGGCATTTTGTTTTAAATCAAGGAAACATGTACCTTCATAAATTATTAAAAATCTAGAAGTGACAGCTGGAGAGGAAGTGTTGCCTCATATCTTTTTTTTTTTCATTTTAAGACCAAATTACAAAAGCATACACTTCCAACCCTAATATCATATACTTTTGATATAAATTATGGCAATCATGGAATTTCCAAACTTAAAATATTACAAAAAAATTAAGTCCATTCCTGAAAGAATAAACCCTGGAATTCATGCTATTTCTAAATATGTTCTAGGACTTTTATCTAACAATTTCACTGTCCCTATTATGCTTAACATGTTAACATATCCTTCAAGACATATTTATTATACTCATCATTTTAAGTGCCATTTCTTTAAAAATATATTCTCCCATCATCATTGAAAAATATGAAACCAATCTCAATGATTCCTCTTACTATAAAAATAATCGAATCATTTACAAAAGATAAATCCAGTCTCTTATCATAAACTAAAATATCTGAAAACAAGTATGCCAAAAAAGGCTATTCAACTTCTGCTGCAATTACCTTATTTAAAATAATATTAGATGAAATTCGTCATGGCAGAAAGGCAGCTTCTAGTGCTGTACAATTAGATATTCAAGCAATATTTGACTGTGTGCCCACTGGAAAACTTTTAAATGATCTTTCTTCACAAAATATTAAAACTCCATTCATGAATATTTTGACTAAATTGTTACTTAGCAAAGAAGTACACAATATTCTAAATTGTAAAACTACACCAGATTTTCCCCACATAATTCTACTCCACAAGATTCACCCATATGTGTTTTGTTCTTTATTAATTACATCAATCCTCGTCTTTTAAAAATAGAGGCTAAATTATCTGTAGTTTTTCCTTCTATCAATACAACTATTAAACATATTACATATTTGGATGAAATGATTGTTTTCCCTACATCTAAAAGGTTTCTTCTTTTTTTAATTCTTTAAGAGTTCTCTATTAATTCTTTAATTTTCAAGAAAGAAAAGTCGTCTACTTGGTGCATTCTTACACGAAAAAAAAAATTGAATCTAGTTGTAAAACGTCTCCTATGAGTTTTCTAGGTTTTCGTTTAAATAAAAAATATTATGACAAGAGATTAATAATGCAAAATCAGTTTTTATATTGTGTGGAAAAAAATCGTTAATTCCCTCTCAAAAGCTTACTTTTCTTTACATGCAAAGTTACCTTTACTTAACATGCTAGTATTTCCTAAGATCAACTACAATGCTTTAATCACAAACTATATTAACTCATTCATAAATAAAATTAATTCAATATGCATAGAGATAATTTGGGAGAAGCAATAGTTTCTAAGTACTAAAAATATGCAGAAACATTTAAAGCATAATGGTCTACATTGTATTTCAACCTTCTGTATGCAGACAGTTATTAATGAGTTTACAACACTTATTTACTTCCCCCATAACATTGAGTGTTTTTTTTTCCTTTTGCCTTAACATTGAGTGGTTTTTCCTTTTACACCCAAAAATATACTACCACCAATAGATTAAAAATTTATTAAAAAGCTTTTTGATAGTATTTCCACGCATGCAAAGCTACTAATTTTATTTATTTCCAGAAAGATCCCCTACTGGGCAGGTTATGAGATTATTAATGTGACAAAACAATAGGTATCCAGTCATTACTCACGATTACAAACAAAGTCACTATAAAAATATAATTTTTGGCACTTGTAATCTTAATATTTAGATTTTTTAATTAGAATAAATCTAAAAGCTTTACCAACAAATGTATTCATAACCAATAAAATGACATATGCAAATATTGATGTAATATATGGACTGCGTGGGAGAGCTGAGGAATTAATAAAACCTTTCCTCTACGTATGTCATATTTTATAAACCTATAGACAATTCATGACAACAATTATTCAATCTGAAATACCTACAATTAATCTCATTTTTGAAAATATTAAAAAGGGGCCTTTCCTTCAGATTAGAGTTAACTTCCTTTTTACATTTTACTTTATGAGATTTCACTTTGTTTTTAATCTGACATCACAAAGGCTAAAATCTATTTTCCTGAAGTAATTTATCAAAAATTAAGATAAGAGATCGGATTCTGAGTTTGGTCTCTTTACCCATGCCATTGTAAATAGAAGAATTTTAGTTTGTAAAACATTAATCATAATACGTTGATGTAAAAACATGTACAAGTCTGATTCATCTGTAGATTTGAGTAAAAGATTTGTTTATACAATGTGACAAATTTGTTCTATGTAAATCAATTTCATGTTCACATGATACTATGTGCAGAGGTTAAACACACAACCATTACCAAGCAGAATCTTAACCCTACTTGTGAAAATATGTTTTTTTTTAAACGTTCCCAATCTGCTGTTGTTGCAGAGGTTGGAGTATTAATTCATCACAAGTCTCCATTTCAACCTTTTAAAGTTCTTTGTCTTAATGAAAATATGAGGATAATAACTATATACCATCCTGCCTTTACAATTAGCATTATTATTCTCTATCTCTACAATAAATCAATATTAATTGATGAGTTAATAAATCAAATAAATCTTACTTTATATCTAATACTCATTCAACTATTCTAATAGGTGATTTCAAATATGTGTTATTCTGACTTTATCTCTAAATATCTTCACCTTCTAAATAAAAATACTGATGGGTGGAGAAGATTTTCTAATAATTCCACTTTCTTTCATACTAAAAAACACTCCCTAATTGTTTTCCTTTTCTATTCTCCTGATCAACACTTTATTATTAAGCCCTCTTATTCATGTTACCGTTTCAGACCATCTGGCACTTAATGTTAATTCAAACATTGATCTATAAAACTAATCTTCCTTAAACCTCAATAACACAATTAGATTGCTGCTAAAATCTTCCACACCAGAAGCTGCCTTATCAGAAATATATATTTACTTAAAAATAAACATTCTAACATTAAATCTAATAGGAGCAAGTACAGTTATCCTTTGTAAATATAATTACATCCATCATCCACTTCTACAATCACAAAAATAAATCACTTAACTCTCTAATTAAAAAACTACATTCCATATATCACAAATTTTAAAAAAAATCTCTGTGATGTATCTTCTATTAGCTCAATTCACTTTTCGAAACAACAATTCAAAAACACTCAACAACTTAATTGAATATATATCTAATAAAAAGTACAACTTCACAACTGGGCCAAAATCTACATTCAATGGGCACATAGATATACAATGAAATATATAATGCCTTCGTATTATTATAAAAGGTAAAGAAAATATGCTGCATCACATTACGAACAAGCAAAAGTCCAATTTTCTCCCCCATTCAATTTGGTCAAATTGATGGTAATCATAAATTGTTAAAACAGTAAATAGCTTTAAAATTAAATTCTACCCTTGAGAATACTCATCCTGGCCATTATGACATCCCTAAATTTTTACTCTTACACGTCAATCACTTAACTATCCTTACAATCAATAATCTACTTACAATGCTTTCTACTGAAATGTTTAAAATTGATCATTTATAATATCATGTATCCATAGTTTCTTTTATTAAAAATAGCCTTCTCCTTCCTTAACAGTTTATGACCTATTTCTATGATTTCAATACAAATCAAGACCATAGAATCTCTTATTGAAGATGAAATTCAACCAATTCTTTCTACATCCTTATTTCAAGATCAGTTTTCCAAGAAAAGAACTTCCCCAATAACAGCAATAATGCTGCTGAAAATCATCATAGATCAAGTAAGAACTTATAGAAAGAATGGACCTATTGGTATACTGTTGGTCATCACTTCAGCATTTTACGTCTATTAAAAACTCTTAACATCGCCACGCCATTATTGTACCTTATTATAAATCTGCTTATTGACAGAGAAGTACACATCATCTGCAATCCCAAAAACATCACCAGATTTTTTATCCTCACAACTCTATTCTTCAGGGATCACCACTCTGAATGCTAGTTTTTATAACTTATATCAACACACTCCTTCTAGCTATTGAAAATAATTACCAGGAATTATATTACAACCATTAATCACATCATCAACCATATAAGCCATATGGACGATCTTAATCCTCATCTTAATTTCAAAAAAATATATCCCTGAGATTATTTAAATTCTTGAGGAGTAAACCAAATAATTTCCATTAATGTAGAATAAGGAGAAATCATCTTCATGGAGGATTTTAAGTAATAATAAAATTAATTATCCCTTTACCACATCACCCTAAATTTTGGAATTCCAATTCACCCCTCTAGCAATGTCACAAGAACTCAAACCCAAAACAATATACTGCCATTCACAGAATTATAATAAATACATTATCTAAAACGTAAGTTTCCATCCCCGCAACGATATCTCTAATAAATATTCTCATATTCCCCCAAACAAATAATTATACACAATTCAATTTATCTCTGTTTATTTCAATTTATTTTACCTTTAAATAAACATGTATCCTCATAAAAATGTGTTATGAGATCAACCCGTCTCATTATGTCGTTTATTTCAAATATCAAGCAAAATTAACACATACAAATACTTTAAAGAAAAAACAACCATATACTAAATCAGTTTATTGTTACTTCCTGTGAATCACATTATGTGTAAATAATAATAGGGTTGATGGGCGGTATATAGTCCATGGAGATCTTTGAGTGATATAATTGCTTAAAAAAATCTTATAGCAAATCTTAACATTTATAGAAATATATATTTTAGAACTTATCATAAGGTTAGTAAATAAATAATATAGAAAATAAATATGTTGTACTTTTGTCTGATTTAGAGAATATGGATATGGGAACAGATTTGACATTTGAAAAAATAATTATCTTGATGTAAAATTTTATTACAGTCTTTTTTCCTGTTCTTAATGATCGGTCATATTGTACAAAGAACATTAACGAACAAAAAAATTAACAAACCTTTTTTCTGTAAAATTATTTTGTTATGTCTGTGGAAAAAAATAAATGGGTGTTATTCTTAAAAACAAACTCCCATATAACAAGGAATCTCATAGATGTCGGTCTTATTTTTTTCCAATGGTGAGGAAAGATTTCTTTCTTGAAAAATTGAACCAATGATGTTGGATACAATCATAAAGAAGCGATTGGCAGGTGAGAGATTACTCTGAACATTATTTAAATATTGATGCACTAAGATATGAGATTGTAAATGTAAGAATAGCAGAAAAACTAGACATCGCTGTATGATTGGATTAAGGCGATCAAATGCTTAATAATTCAACAAAAACTGGATAAATTTAAAAAAAAAAACGAAAGCAATTTGAAGAAAATATTACATTGTCCTCGATAATTAATATTTTAATAACTTGTTAGGTAATTAGTTTGATATTAGATACTAGTATCAATCTATATAGATTTCCAACAGTTGTGAAGAATTGCAAGATATTGACTATCGTAGAAAGTTATTTTGAGAAATGTTTTTTTGATTGTGACTATCTTTATTTTGAAACAATGATCGATTGCATTGCAGAATGATTCAAGGATACACTGTTTTAAAATTTGCTTTAAATCGCTTTAAAGTTTCTCAAGGATCATAGTTTTAGAGGTGTATAATTGATATTGAAGAATATTATATGGATAAGTATGACCAGATCTTCAATGGACCAAATGATCAAATTTCATTCTTAAAAAATATCTATCTAATCATAAAACATTTTAGGAGAATTCAGTTAGTATTTTTATACTTGAATGTATATAAATATTTAAAAACTTAAGTACAATGTTAAATGGAGCTTGTTACGTGCAAAAGATAAGAGTTGATGAAAAGAACGTTTTGGACATAAACCTTTTTTATAGATAAGATAGTATTAAGAGAAAAGTCTTACAATATATATATATATAATTAAAACAATTATAAATTTCATTATATATATATATAAATTTATAAATAAATATTAGAAAATACAGTACTTAAAAGTTTATAAAAATATATCTATAATCGTCACTTAGAAGCGCTTTCAACTATTTTTGTAGTTTTTATCAACTAATACTTTTAAAATGTCAGCTTTCCCATAATTCCATGATGTCAACTTTCCCATAATTCCCTGATCTTAACGTTTGATGCTTGCCAATTAATTAAATTTTGCTTGTATTTATTATTTATAATATTATATTATAATATTATTATATTATTTATATAATGATTCCAAAGAAAGGATCATAACTGGCTATGAATATGAGAAGTGCATCTTCTTGAAAGCACTCAGCCATTTAATTTAGTTTTCAATTTGTTGTTATAGCTTTATGTTGGAAGTGTGAAAGCACGATTTAATATATATATATAAACTACCTAACACTATACTAGTATTTATAAATAAAATAGAAATTCATATAACATTACAATATTAGTAAAAAAAAAAAAACAACTAAATTTTACTAAAGTTCTTTCTGAGGCTATAACCTCGATAATATGCGTGTAAAAATGCGATAGTAGGGACCTCTATGGGTGTTTTAACCACAAGCTTACGCTATGGAAGAAAAGAGAGGAACCCTTCTTTACTTCAACCTACTTTCTATTTAAATAGGTGAAGCTGAAGCGGTTAGATCTGCGAGTGTGAAGCTATTTGATACTTCACTGATTAAGTCCACATTTCTTATTACACATTAATACTCGCAAAATCTTTTGATTTACAACGAGTCAATGGAAAGATTTTATAGTTAGAAATATATTAAAGTAATTTAAAGTTGTAATTATAAATTTATTAAATGCACATTGATTACGTAAGTAATATTTACTGAGGCTATAACCTCGATAATATGCATGTAAAAAAGCTTGTGGTTAAAACACCTGTAGAGGTCCCTACTATCGCATTTTTACACGCATATTATCGAGGTTATAGCCTCAGTAAATATTACTTACGTAATCAATGTGCATTTAATAAATTTATAATTAAAGTTCTTTCACAATCATGGTTTCATCTATTAACAAATAGACCTTTTCAAGTAAAATTCAACTAAACCTACCATATATATATATATATATATATATAATAGCCTTTCCATAATTCACTTCAAAAAGCAACTTTCTCTAATATCAAGGAGTGATTTCATGAGACTGATGATTTAAAATTCAAAATATTATATCATCAAAGTTTCTTTTGCTCTTTTTTTTCAAATCACTTTTTTTTATAAAAGATACCCTCTGCATTGTCAAATAATATTTTATTATCTATATTCAGTTAAAAATAAATATCATAACTCAGTTTTGTATATTCTTGACCTGAATATAGGTCATAAAATATTTGTTTACAATGCAGATGTTACCTTTTATGCGAAAATAGAATTGAAGAGTAAACGAAACTTTGAGGATAAAATATTTTGAATCTGAGGTCACCAATCTCTTGAAGACATTTTTTGATATAAAAGGAAGTTGGTTTTGGAAAAGAATGATGGGAAGACTATTTTGTTATATATATATATGGTAGGTTTAGTTGAATTTTATTGGAAAAGGTCTATTTGTTAATAGATGAAACTATAGTTGCAGAAGAATTTTAGTAAAATGTATTTTTTTTTGGCCAATGTTGTAATGCTATATAAATTTCTATTATATATATATATTATTGTATAAAACACATTGAAATCTCATACACACAAATGTTGAACTAAATATATTGAAATCTCATATCAATATCACATGACATCAATTAATTTATTGCATGCGTTAGATGCTGTTGTACCAATAGAGTAAAAATTATTAGAATTGTAATCGAAAGTGACGATAAATATGTGATGATTTAGATATAATATTTTAAAATGATAAAATGAAAAACTTTTCAATTATTTGCATTTCTATTCCTGCTCAAAGAATATTAAAGTCGAAAAACAAAATATCTCATGTTATAGAAAAAATGTTGATTATGGCCAAAGATGTATACAGTAAATTTCAGCTTGGATTAAAAAGGTGAAGTTGATTTGAAATTTTTAATCCTATTTCTAGAAACAAGCAGAATTGGTTGAAATTTAGATTTCTTACATTTGTTTTTGACATTAAGTAGAGAAAATAGTTTCAAATTAAAATTAACATAATATCGCCAGAAAAATCAAACAGCATTTAATTAGAAGAATCTTTTATTCTAGAAAAAGAAACATTTAACATGATTTGGAATTTTGAATATAATATAAGATTTAATATTCTTAGCTTCTGACTGAAAACACTGATTCATTATGTAATTTTTGGCTTCTGTATACTCTTGTGGATATGATAACAATCATAATATATATTTGTTATTCCTGTGGAAAGAGTTGTGCAATATTGCACTAAGTCTAGTGTATAGGTGAATCATTCTTAAAACACCTTAGTCAATTTAGTGCTTTTAGTTATTTAGAACTTATTTATCTTGATTTTTGTATTCTTTTGTTTTGGAGATTGTACAAATTAAACAAATTCTAGTGATCATAAAATGCAAGCTTAAAAGCAAGTTACAAAATTTATGATTTGTTTTAATTATTATAAGTGTACCTTTGAAGAGTTTTGCAATGCTATATATATTGCAGAGGTTATCACTATGTGGTGAAACTGAGCTGAATTCAGACCCATATAGCTATCTAGTTTGTAAGGCTGGATTTGAAAACATTTACGTGTCTGATAAGTTCATGCTTTCAAATTGATAGAAATGTGTTTTCCAAGTGATGACTTTTGAGTTAGTGTTTTAGATCTAGTTTCTAGAGTCCCAACGCTCCACTGAGGTGAGCCACAAGCTCGAAACCAATTGGTCTGGAGATAAGGACCCGATAGAGAATTTGATTTTTTCTCTTTATATACATATATATATACTTAGAAAATCATTATAAGTCAGTTCGGATTTTAGATGGTTATATCTTATTTTTAAAAATGGTTATTGGTTATCCTATGAAAATATTAATGAACAAGAACATTTGTTATTAGAGGTTTTATTACATGGACTAGAAAATGTTAAACTATTTTTTTTTATCATGGAAGTAATTTGTGTCCTTTGTACTACAAAGTTTACTGTATCTGTTTGTGAATCTTTGTTAGACAACCATTTTGATTGCATACAAGTAGTGATTCAAAATATCTCTTTATTTTGTAGAATAAATGAGATATTTCTGCAGATTGGAGAGTGAAAATATCAAAGATTTATATTTTTGCTGAAGACCAAATTGAGAGATAATAGTATTGGACTTCTGATATTACATCTTTCTTTTATGTCGATAATATAAATCAGAAAGATTTCTATATTATTTTGATAATAGTTTTAATTCACGTAAATAATGTTGTTGTGAAAAATTTTTTCATTCTTGGAAATTGGTGGCTGAGAGGTCAGCGACAGCCGCTTTACAAGAAGATGTCCCGGGTTAGCGGTTTCGCTTCCCGGCTGATGCTATGACACATGGGAAAAAATAGTATTGTTAATTTTTAGAACTAGGTATCACATTGAGGTCACCGACAAGTTTATACATTATAATTTATATCTTTCTTTTTTTTTTTGCTAAGCGCTTGTGTAACGACTTAATAGGAAAATTTATAACAAAAATTTTCACTAGCAATAATAAGAGTAGAGAATTAATTAACTTAGATAAAAATTTGAAAACAAAAGAAGAATCTTAAATCTATCTATTATTAATTAAGTTGGGTGTCTCTTGATATTATAATTCCTTTTTCCTTGAATTATTTCTTTGAAATCACTGAGAAAAAACGTGCGCAATATTTTCATTACTCAATACATTTTACCTCTATATTTATTTTACAGTAATTACATAGTTATACGGTGTATTTTTTAATTCAATGGCGTTTATGGTCGCGCTGTTTCTGAACTTCATTTACAAATCCTATTAAAATTTGTACTATTATTCAAGATTGATTGTTAAATTTGAATATTAATTTGAATTATAATAAACCCTATTTTCATCAATAGAATCAATTATTCACAGATATTTTGTTTTACAATTATAAAATATATTAAGAAATAAACAATTTTTATATAAAATTAGCTTACATCGAAATTAACATTTTACTGATGAATTTTGTACATTTATATATTTAATAATATTAAAACTTACATATTTAAAGAAGAGCAGATATCTTAATCACGTTTTCCTTAGTTCAAATATTTTATATTTATAGTAATACTAAACAGCTTTAAACTTAAAACAAAATTTAGATAATTAACTACCCGTTTTGCTCTTAAATGTGCAAATAGCAAATATAAGCATTTCTATTTTAAATAATCGAGGAGATATTATTCTGAAAGTGTGTCGAATAAATAAATATATGATGGCAAACGTATGGTTTGAAATTATTTATTTGTAACATTTCATACTAAAATTATTTAAATAAGGGACCTGTAGAGGTCCCTACTATCACATTTTATACGCATGTGTTTGAGACTATAGCCTTAATGAATATTATTTACATAATCAATGTGGGTTTAAATAAATTTATAATTATCATCATCATCATCATCAACCATTATCAATCCACTGCAGGATGAAGTCTCTCCAAGTTTAATCCATCTTCTCCGATCTTTAGCTTCTCTTCTCCATAACACCCCTGCACATTTTTTTATTTCATCCATCCATCCATCTCACATGTGGTCTCTTTCTGGGTCTTTTACAATCTCTTGGAATCCAGTTTAAAATTTCAATGGTCCATCTATTATCATCTCTTCTAGCAATATGTCCAGCCCAACTCCATTTCAATCTTTTAATTTTTTCAATAAGGTCAGTAACACCTGTTTGTTGTCTTACCCATACATTGCGTTTTCGATCTCTTCTTGTTACTCCCAGCATACATCTCTCCATACTCCTTTGAGTGGTCTGAAGTCTCTGTATTGCTCTTCTATTAAGTGTCCAAGTCTCAGATCCATAAGTAAGAACTGGTAAAACACATTTGTTAAAAACCATCCTTTTCAAACACATAGGCATATTTCCTTTTAGTATCAAGTTATTTCTACCAAAAGCACTCCAACCAAGTTTAATTCTATGATTAATTTCCTCCATTATGTTTCCATCTGTATTAATAATCTGACCAAGGTATTTGTAACTGTTAACTTCTTCTAATTCTTCATAATCAATCTTTATTTTCATATTTTGAGCAAATTGATTAAACGTTACTTTAGTCTTTTTAACATTTATCTTTAGTCCTACTTTTCTACTTTCATCTGCTAACTCCTGCAACATTTCCTGCAGCTCTGAAGCATTATTTACAAAAACAACTACATCATCTGCGAAATCTAAATGACTTAAATATTCTCCATTTACTTTCACTCCTTTAGTTTCCCATTTTAATCCACAAAATATATCTTGCAGCACTGCTGTAAAGAGTTTTGGAGATATGGAGTCACCTTGTCTTACACCTTTCTCAATGTTGATTTTTCCAGTATCATTATGTAATCTAATTGTTGCTGTTGCATTTTTATAAATATTCTTTAAAATATGACAATATCCTGGATCTATACCTTGATGATCCAATGCTTTAATCACTGAAGAAATGTGTATAGAATCGAATGCCTTTTCATAATCTACAAATCCAAAACATAATGACAACTCATATTTGTTTGTCCTTTCTATGACTTCTCTCAATACCTGGATATGATCTATTGTACTAAAACCACTTTTAAATCCAGCTTGTTCTCTTGGTTGGTGGAAATCCAAAGTTCTCTGTAGACGAGTTGTAATTATCTTGGTAAAAATTTTATATAAAACTGATAAAAGGCTGATAGGTCTGTAATTTCCAATATCTTCTTTATCACCTTTTTTAAATATTAATATTATTACTGCATTCTTCCAATCTTCCGGTACATCTTTATCATTTAGACATTTGATATATAACTTTGCTAAAATTGTTTCTATTTCTTCACCTGCTTCTTTTAATATATCAATTATAATTCCATCATTTCCTGGATCCCTTCCTTTCTTCATACACTTAATTGCATGTCTCACTTCTTCATTTAAAATTCTGGGCAATTCGGAAGATGTAATAGATATAGGAGGTACTTGTTCTTTATTACTATATAATTCTTGATAAAAATCTTCTACCAATTTCATGATGTCATCTCTCTTTTTAGTAATAATTCCATCTTTTTTTCTTATTGCAGATATAAATTTCCTACCAATACCAAAATGCTGTTTAACATTCTTGAGACTTTTATTTTCTTCTACAGCTTTCCTTGCTATTTCACAGTTATACTTTCTTATATCATTTTCAACTCTTTTCCGTACCATTTTACAAAATTTGAGATATTCAATTCTTTTTAATACATCATTTTTGTATATCTTCAAATTCCTTCTTTTCTTCATAAATTCTCTAGTCTCAGTAGAAATTTTATTAGTCAATTGCTGTTTTTTTCTACCAGCTATTTTTGTTGCAGTTTTCAAAAGTGTATCAGTTATTTTCATATTAATTTCATTCAAATCTGAATCATGTTCAAAATCTTCTAACACTTGAAACCTATTTGTAAGTTCTAATTTAAATTCATTAGAAGATTTCTGAAGATTAGGAATATCAACTGTAACTATTGTAATTATAAAATTATTTAAATAAAATATAATTATATGAAAATTCTGGTAGCGGTATTATTCTTCCTATACTGTTTTACGTTTACATTGAGTACAATTATTTGGCTGACATAATTTAGCTACCTGAATTCTTGAGTAAGTATTTCAAGAACAAGCCTTCGGGGATTTAATATCTTTGCAATGCATGAGTCTAAGTTAGAAATGATAATAGCAGCTGCGGACATATATTTTATTTAATCAAATAAGATATTTATAAGGAATTAAATTTGGGGCAAACATTGATTTGAGAGTGAATTTATGTCATATAATGCAGAGATGGAGTCATACTGGGAATAATAAAATTAATAATAAAGAGACACATGGTACGTTTCGAACTGCGATGCGAGTGTGGCAGTACATTAAAACTGCCAAGCCAATGGATGAATTTGAAACAACGGGCTGCATTTTCCATAGGCCCAAAGGTAAGAGAATCACATAAGCATCATCAGGTGTAAAGGGTCTGTGCCACAATTACTCCCCAAATGTGTAACGTACCTATGAAATCATTTATTATGTCCATTTGTGTAGGATGACTAGGATTCAGTAAAGACTGTACGATCCAAGATATCCAAGGCTCGAAGATGGATTATCGCATCTTTAAACTGTAACATATATATATATAACTAACATAATATACTGTTAGGATTTAATAAAAAAAATTTATAACTCGGTCCCACATTACCAACATTTAATAAATAACATATTTTCTCTCAAAGAAATGCATTTAATGGGTTTATCGAATAATAACTTTATTATTTAAAATTAAAAGCAAGTTTAAAAGGTAATTATAAGTTAGGGTGGTTACTCTAAGAACTAATATGTCCACCACTTGCCACATAGTAGACTCCTGCATTACAATGAGTGAAGCAATGAATGCACATTGATTAATATGAAAATAACAAACAAAATAATCTAATATAAATAAACATTAATCATAGGATTTACAGGACATGCATCCACTATTTCATGTAATAATTTATTTATCTATTAAGGAATTATGGTGATTTTCGAGCTGACCAGCCAATAGCAGTACATAAAAGAATTTTAAGATTTGTTTGTTGCACAAGATGGCAACCGTTTTAATTAGAATTTATATTTAAAATTTGGCGAGGCCTGGTCAGAAATTTTGTCAGCATGATATTATTAAATAATAAAATGTAAAAGTAGAAATATGTACCCAAGAAGTAGACAGAGTTAGGTAAGCTTGATTACTAAAAGAATTTACAGAATAGATTTACAATTAAATTTATTAGTGTACAATTTATATAGAGTGAGCTGTAGCTTATGGATAGAATTTAGAGTACTCTAGAGGCCTTAGGTACAGGTTCCTGTTTTATAAGGAGCTTTTCATGTTCCATGGTCAGTTGCAAATTGCTTCTGAGTTTAAACAGTAGCAGTTCTTTCCAGCACTCAGATTATAGGTTCATTTCAATAGCAGCCATAGCTTTCTGATTATTTAAGGTACCAGATCCTCATGATTTAATTTGTGAAGGGCACATGTGGAGGTTCAGGCATTTGATCTACCATCTCCGGGGGAGAATAATCTGGGTGCTTTCTACTTGGTCATCTTATAATGGACAAAATAATTTAAGATTTTATGATTCTCTCAACCAAGCAAGATTACATCACAAAGTCTAATAAAAAAAAGTTTTTTAAAATCCAAAATTTCCTCTTTTTTTTGTCTTATCTTTTTAATTTCATTTTAGTTTATTTTTTTAGTTCCATTAATTTGTCCCGAGGAGAATCAATGCATTAACAAGATTTTTTAGAATTTTAATTAATTCAGAAAGCTAAAGTTCTATTGTTTAGGTTTATTTAGGCTTTTTTTTTACATTTTAGTAATTAAAACTTTTAGGGAATTTTCTAATTAATCTATCATATCTCTCACCGACCATGACTTGCCAAATTTCAAGTACAAAGGGGATTTATAATTGATTTTTACTTTTCTTTAAATTAAATCTAATTTCAAAATTATTATTTAAAATGCGATTTTTAAAACAGCAATAAATTAAAGAAAGTTTATAATTTAAAATAAATAGCTAAACTTATATAAACATTATATAACTAAAAGAGAATGTTTAAAATTATATCAAATATTTTATTTATTGTTTTAAATTTGTTATCGAAGTATGTGTGCATTTACAGTGAATTTTACAGACATTTATATATTTTTAATATCGCTGCACACACAATTCGATATCAAAAAAGTTCAAATTTAGGTAGGATAGAGGTGGTGGGTGAGACATGATAGAAAGAGGTGAAACTTAATATTCGATTTCAAATCTTACTGTTTCAATATTAGCAGTTTAGGTAAACTTATATCCTAAATAAAAAATTAGGATAATATTAATTCTTTACAATATTTAATGGCACAGCTATAGGGATCTTGATAGATAAGCTTCTACTTTGTAAGAATAGAGAATTGTTTTAATTTTGACTTTTCAAATTTAGCAATATCAGAAAACTTATATTCATGGAAGAGTATCACAGAAGCATATATTTATAATCTTTGATTTCTCAATTTTGAAAAAAGAAAGTTGCCAGATGATAAATTCCTGGATTAATCAATAAAGTGTAGATAATAGAGATGTAATTCCTGGTATTTCATAATAATTGTTTAGGTAATAGCAGTAGAGGACCTAGTTTTACTATTCAAACTGCTTATGGAAACCAGAGACTGTATTTAAACTGCTCGTAGAAACCAGAAACTGTGTTCAAACCACAGGTATAAACCAGAAATGTTTACTTATATGTAGGTGATTATTATCCATGACATCATTATTAAAACTTAAAAATTTAAATAGAATCTTGCCCTGAATACAACTCATAAGCAAGCATATTTGTTAAATATATAATATCTCTCATATGACATATATTTTATTATTTTTCTTATTATTATTATTATTATTATTATTATTATTATTGTCTGTAAATAAATTGATGTAAATTATTAGTCTTGCTTACATCTCTCTCTCTCCATTTATCCTAGTCAAAGTGTTGCCAGTTTCATGTTTAAGAACTATCTATGGGTCAAGCATTTGAAATGTGTTAGTGACATTTCATGGGTTCCAGTGTACATATTGGATGGTTTCCTGGGTTTAAACTCTTGATAAACAATCCCCAATTGGTGTTTCACATTTTAAGGCAGCCAGAGAGAATTACCTGTTCTGAAAAGTCACTGTTGGTTTAATATTTTATTAAATCTCAGTCTGACTGGGGTATGATTGATATGTCAATATTAGTCATATTTACTCCTCTGCTTGAGTAATGGGGTCCTGTTAAAAGGTCATATTAACAATTAATATGTTTAAACACAATATAATTAGAACTAGATTCAAAATAATAAATAATTAGACTTAATATAAGTAGTAAAAAGCTTCTTATATTTATATGTTGAGGAGATTCTGATTACAATATATATATATGACTATAGATGGCGTTATACCAAAAACACTTCAAACGTTTGTTTACATAAACGTCAGAGCGAGTAAACGCTTGAAGGTGTTTTTGGTATAACGCCATCTATAGTCATAAATACAAGTGTATGCAAGTTTTTAACTTGTGTTTTTTGTTTTTCATATATATATAAAGCAATAAACCTGACCATAGGAATGTTTCTCTCACTGAAATTTGAAGTAGTCAAGAAATCAGGAGTAATTTTTATCTTGGAATAGTACAATACCATTTAAAACCTTTCCTACCATCCTATGTTCAATTGGTTAGATGAAACTCGTATGCTTTCACCGAATCAAGGAGCGTTATATGACTGTTTCATTTCATGATAAACAGACCAAATTTGTAAAAGTTGTCATCTGATGTCACATGGGAACAATGAAGGGTAGTATACATTGTAAACAGATATATTCTAATGAATTTATGCATGGCTTTCACTAGAGTGGTGGAAAATATTGTTATTATAAATATTACCAAAAAAAAATTAAACTAGAAAGATTTATTTTAAAGTATGCCCAAATAGGGAATGCAAATGAGAGTCACAATTAGACACAGTTCTTAATTGTCTCAGAAAACAATGTCATTGTGAAACTAATTAAAGATGTTATAGAAGGTTTAACATTATCAAACAAAGGCAAAACTCCCCATACAGTAGTGCCACCCTGTGCCAAACAGAGTAATCAATGGATGCCAGAAGGCTTGTGCACAGGGTGGCAATACTGTATGGGGAGTTTTGCCTTTGTTTACAACAAATTATGTGCTGGTATAGAGATGGTGATCATGTGATGTTTAACATTATCCTTGTACTTGGGAATATAAGTCTGTTTTACAAAGTGCTATGTATAATACTAACAACACAAAGTGCTATGTATAATACTAACAACACTATACTGCAATATTTTCTTCTTGATTTTCTTTTGTTTCTGAAATTCAGCTAAAGTTATTCTCTGGGTGAATAGATTGTACTAAGTGAGCAGTTTTGTACAATCCATGTAATTGTTAACTCTGTGCTGTGCTTAGAGTCTTATAATGTATTTGAAGTACAACTTTACATATAACATCTTAAGTTTTAAAAAACTAATCACAAGCTAAAATTTACTCCCTTTATTTGAAATACAGTTATCATCATTTCTAATGATTTCATATGTTTTACTTCATCAGTAGGTTTTCCTCTGAGAGAATACTTGTAAATTTTGTTGAATCTGCTTATTCTAATATTGATTCAAAATTATTTTCGATGGAATGTTTCTGCTCTTTATCTAGACTTATCTCATTACACTTTTTACCTCTACCTCTCAAATCTCCTAACTATCTATTATTCCATTTCTGTATACTTTATACAACTTTATTATTTATATTTTTTCAATTATTTTCCCTTTATAACTTTGCTTATATCCAATTATCGATCAAAGGCGTTTTTTTAACAGTCTATTATTTATGTAGAATTTATCAAATGTTTCTAATACTTCTGAACTTAAATTCTGAATTGGAAGATCTTTGTTATAAATGCCACTACCTGCCTTCACTACAAATTAATTATCCACACAACGGCAATAACGAATTTTACATTTAGGTATCTGAGGATCTGTAAACAAACTTAGGCATTTTTAGGTGGATTTACATATTGGTGTCATTAAGTATTTAATAAAGTAAAAACGAATAAGTCCAATAATTTCTTCTAATCTTGGGTTGATTAATGACTTTAACTCATGGATATTCCATTGTGAAAGGACTTTCATCCGGTAACAAGAAATTAATGGAGTTTTTTTTTTTTTTCACTTATCATTTCGAATATGCATCAGATTCATTGTTAATCCAATAAAAGAAGAAAATGTATCATTATGTAATAAACAATATCTACCCCGTGGGTTTTTTCTGCACTACATTCAAGTAATCTTTTTTTTTTTTTTTGCTTAAATCCATCTCACATTTGATTGGTGTCTTATAAAAATATAGATAATTTTCAAAGACCACCATTCCCATAATGATTTTTATAACTGGTAAAACTAATTTCCTGAATATATGAATTTTATTATTTGAACTAACTTCAACACTAAAGATTTAAACTAAATAAATAGTCACGTTAAAATAATTCATAACTATATTTTCAAATTTAAGTAATAATTGGTATAGAGGATAAATTTTTTAAGACGATCAGGTCTTAAGTACCAATAACGAAGTATCGAGTGAAACCGAAGTAGTACTGCACATGCAAGCTACAAACTGTGACAATTTGCAATTTATAAAAAGAAAGAATTATCAAATTTAAAAGCGTCTCATTTCTGAAAATTAAGATTTAAAAGTAATTCTAAAATTATTTTTAGGGTTTTTTGAAAAAAAATTTAAAGTTTTTGGAATATCAGAATCTCTCTATAAACTCAATATTAAAACTACAAGAACTTTATTAATATCTCAAAACGTTGAAATGAAAAGATAGTGTATTTTAAAACACCGAATAATCACGTGATATTTAAGTTAAATACTTTATCGTTAGAGGGCTAACTTTTTATTTGGATAAATATGTGTTTTACTTATAAATGTATTATATACATTTACGAAAATGATATTTTACAAAGGGAGGGAAAAAATTATTATGCAAAAGTTAGAAGAAATAGTTGATTTCTTACAATATGATATTAAAATTAAGGCATCCAAACAATTTTAAATGCAATGTGATACTTGGTGACGTTAGTTATAATGTATATTTTTTCCTATTTTAAAATTAAATGTTTACAGATTGGAGATAGTTCCTGGATATATATATATTCTTATCCTCTTTATTTAGTTAATATCTAGTGTTTTTAAATGATTTATTCTAGTAACAGTAAAATGAGAGCCACATTATTAAAAATCTATTATCATTATTATTCAAGTTGTGATTCTGTATATATATATCTTTAAAGAATTACAAAATCCATTTTCTTTTAATCATTTCCAATCAAATGGAGAATCATATTTAGATAATTTCTACCTTATGTCCTCATAATTTCCGAACAGTTTATTCTAAGTGGTTTAAAATCAGTGTTAGTTTTAAAATTTAAGTCCTTCGTATATTATCATCTAGCAGTAATTCTTTAATATTGAAGCTAAGCTTTTATTAGATCCATCTATCTTCTTTCAATCCTGCTTTATAAAATTAAAATAATATCTTATATATAGTTCAGTATATCTCTTCTACAAAATGTCCAAATGAAGACTTATTAATAAGTGATAATGTAGGAAATTTGAATATAGACATTCAATCTCCCTTCAACCACCCACTATATCTTATAATATTCACATACATGGTCACACCCATATGAAAAAGAGAAATGATCTCTACTATATGTATTAAGTGCTGAATGAGCACTAATCACTTGGACCAGATCATCATTTCCTACACATATATCATCAATGCTCAGTTTATGTTAAGATAGCAAATATTCACACTTTAATGGACAGGCTTCAGTCTATTCCACTCTCCAACTCTTCATTCATCCACATCACTAAAAATCCAATGAAGGGTGTGTCCAAATCCCATTTTCATGTCAATGTTATGATGATACCAAATTTGACTTTAAATGTATACTGCAGACCATTTATCTTTTTCACATGTGTGTGACCATATGTACTGAGTGTATGAGATAAAGTGTATGTCTGAAAGGAGTATGAAAGTCCGTTTTCCAATCCCCTATATTAC
The DNA here is from genome assembly GCA_028023455.1 of Epiperipatus broadwayi. Taxonomy (NCBI): domain Eukaryota; kingdom Metazoa; phylum Onychophora; class Udeonychophora; order Euonychophora; family Peripatidae; genus Epiperipatus; species Epiperipatus broadwayi. Next base: position 17,234 of record JAQFVV010012748.1, on the reverse strand, counting down.
TTCTAGACTCAGGTATATAAGGTATACTTCTACTTAAAATAATAAGCGATAGGAAAATAGATATACTGCAAATATTCCTTTTCAAGTGTATATCATAATTTATTTTGAATCATTGTTATGAAAAGTAATTGAACTAAGTTTGAGTTTATGATTATCCATTTATACTATTTATTGGGACAATGTAATAAAGAAGATCACTGGAATCAATATTTTATTTTCTTCTTAGCAGAGTCTTGAACATTGTTTTGTTGTAAAATTTGTTTTGATTTCTTGATTGAGTAAACAATTATATCATTTTCCCAATTTATGTGAAGTAAGATTTTGTTTTTTTACTTTTTTTTTTAAAAGTACATCAAATATTCTTTCTTACAACTACTAGAAATAAGTGGAATATTTTTGTCATATACACGTTATGAAAGTCAATTTATTTTTTTTCCTGGGATTTGTTAAACGCTGGTGCATTAAGGAAATTATGTAGTAAAATGTCAAAAGCATTCCATAGATCCATCCCATGATTTTTATGGCTTTAATCATATAACAAACATTTTAGACGAAAAATATATTGCTAATCGATGTGCATATACATATATATTATAAAAAATAACTACTATTAAATAGTGTTTTTTCCTGTAATGATTTTAAATCATCTAATATGATGTTAAACCACTTTTGAAAACAGGTCTTTCATTTGGTTGGTTTGCTTCTAGGAATCTTCACGGATAAAATGTGATTTCAGTAAATATGAACATATTGTAGAGAATTCTAAAATAAAGCAAGTTTAGATACATGTAGAAGGTTTATCCATGTCATTGGTACTTTATGACTAATTTTATTTTTATTTAAATTTGTGTAGATTTTGCTATTTGTTCTTATTAGCATATAAACATCAGCTTCATACTTGCATAAATTCATGTTTTTCACCAAAAACATTTCAAACCTATGAGTTTGTGTTCTAATGGGACTTGTAATTTGGGGTGAATAGCTCCACTCATTTAATAGTTTTTAGGTTCATTTTGAGATTGAACTTTTTTGATTATTTTTTTTGAATGTATAGGTTCATAAAATTATTACCATGATTTTTATCTTCCTTTTCTATGGTTCATTGTAGAGGAGACAAATTTTCAAGATCCAGGCATATATTATTGATATGCGTCTCACATACACATGTAAAAATGTCATCAACATAACTCATGTAAATCTCATTAGATAAAGAATCTAAATATATCAGGATAATAGTGTTCTCAAATTTTAACAATGTGATGCTACAAATTATTCCACTAAATGAAAGCCCCATAGACCATTTGCACTCCATGCTATTATATCCTTATCAATCCATTTTAATATATAGATTATAAAATACTTTTCTTTGGATTGTAGTTAATTAATTGCAAATGTCCAGAATTGTATTAATGAAAATTCTCGATGCACTAAAAGCATTCAAATCAGAGTAGCTATTCATCCCAAAATCCAGAGACTGTTTAGAACACAAACTGGCAGGTTTGACGTGTTACTTGTATGAAAATATGAATTTATGCAAGTATGAGGTCAATAGAAAGAACAATATTGATTCTTATATCAACATCTCATATATATTGGATATAAAAATATACTAATAAGAACAATCAACAAATTATACACTGACATAAATAATAACAAAATTACACATGATGTACCAAAGACATGGATAAGACTTCCATTTGTCCCCAAAATAGCAAAAAAAAAAAACAGGTCTATATTTACTAACACTTCTAGTTATTTTTAGATCGCCTCAAATACAAAACAACTTTGTAAATAATTGAAAAGAGAAAATACCATCAGAGCATGACCCTCAACTCTATGTATTATGAAGAATTATTCGTGAATAGACCCATCATGATCATGCAGCATTCACACTTATACAAGAGAATAATCCAAAATAATGACCATAATTTGATCTTTCTTGAATCCGAGCTCACTTTAAGTCAAACTTTTAGACCTAATTAACAGTTTGTGCCACATAATCAATAGGAAAGGAAAACACAAGGAGGTATGGACAATTTCAAAAGATTCCATTGATTTAATGCAAAGGATTTATACTTTCCATTGCCAAAAAATTGAATATTTGAATCATAATAAATTACCTCCATACATGGGCATAATTTTCACCTGCTAAACAAAACAGTACCATGAGGCTAACAGTGGTCTACTGAAAGCATACTTAGTGCAATGTATCAAATTTTTATATCCATTGTTATGAGTTCGGTTCCTGGATTTTATTATATTTTGTTATACTTTAAATACTTTTTTTAGAATCAGTTTAGAAAATTCTAATTAATCAATTCCTTAAATTGGGGTGTTTATGTATTTTAAAATAACTTTTTTTCTGGTCAAATTGATTTGTCACTTTGGATATTTTACTGGTATATCACTCCTTTTTTGATGATCTCTATTTAAGTTTCTTAATAAAATATATTATTCTCAACCAAATCTGAGGTTCTTTCAATTACTATGTCATAATGGGATCAAATTTCACCGATTCTTTTTAGATTAATTTTGGACTTTGTATCAATACCTCCGAATTTTTATGGTAACAAATTGAATTCTTATTGAGCATTCAACCTACAATGGACATCACAACTCAATTATGTGACAATAAATGATTACTTACTAATTCTTGGCTGAAGCAGCAATTACAACTATGCAACTGTGTCTTGAAAATAAATTGATTACTTGAGACATCCTTCCGACTGAAGTGAACCCTACACATTTTTGGATTAATTTATGCACAATTAATTTGACAGAAATATGTAGATATAAGGTAACACATTACATGATTCATCCATAACAACTGTAATCTCTCTCATTACTGGCCTGTGAATTTCACCACTTGTGATAAAAAAGAACTTGCTCAATGTTTTTTAGAATCAATTAATGACATGGACAAATGAAAGATATCTTGTTAATCAGAATGGAGATTGAAACACTATGACAACATCGTGGTTTGGAAAAATTAATTCAAATAAATGAATAAAGTGACTTCTATGCAACTGATACTGTAACGAAATCAATGTAAAACGCCATTTAATATAAAACATCTATGTGAAAGCATTATTTTAAATTTAAGTCCCTAAAAATAGACAGTACAGAACATGAGATTTTCTTCTACATTATCACATCATACCAGATGTGAGAAGCTTATTGAACAAACCTATATCACTTCATGTTATGACACATGAAATCTTATGTTAGTCACGAGTTTGAGAATACTAAAGTGTATCACAATGATACTATGTCAATTGACACTAGCAGAAACCCAGCAGACAGAATGCATATGATATAATTTGGGAGATAGGAAATTGAGTACAGTAAGCTTTACAGCATCATCCTATGATGAAAGTTACCAATTGTGAATTTGAAGACTGACCCCATTATTTTCTAATCATATACCATATCACATGATAACTGATGTTAGTCAGAATAATGATTATACCTACAGTATCGCACAACAATGGATATATGTAAGCACCTTGTTGTATAATATCAGCCATATATCAGAAGTTTTGAATGTACTAACCTATATTATAACAATGTGTCATGTGGCCCAAACTGAAAGTCAGTAACCTGACTACTTATCTGAATTTTCTTATTTAGTACTGTTACTGACATGAAAGAATGTAAAATGTTATGTTTTACAGAAAGATATTGGAATTTTATGAGAACCACATAACTGGGAAAAATTTTTCACAGAATGAAATTAGCTAATTGTTATGCAATTGGTACTTTGATAAAAACAATGGGAAAACAATGTGATATAATCATCTATGAGAATCACGACAGACTCTTAAAATAATTAAAAGGACACTTATTAATAAATGACACACTCCATAATAATTTATTCCAACATACCAATTACTTAATATCGGATTAAAGCAAAAGACTAACTGCATATCTCTCATTTTCATTCTGTGCCACATAACATGAAAGCATGGTTACCAATGAATGAAACTAGTTTTCAAAAAAAAAATGTTTACCTTTTCTTTATAAAGGTCTGTACATTTATATGTTCAAAATTAAAAAATCTTATTAGAATAAATGTCAATAAACAATGTAATCAAGTGATATTATTTTAATAAAAATAAAATCTGGTATGTAATTGTAATTAAACTAAACAATTAAGGAAATTAAAAATTCATTAATCTATCATGTATTTTAATTAAATGCAAAAATATTTTTAAAAATATATAAAAAATTAATTAATTAAATGAGGTAAAACTTTCTTAATCTTTGGAATGGTTGATTAAAAGCAACAGATGGAAATGATATTTATAAACAATGTTTTTATTAAGAGTGAACTAAAAATTTTAAATATAGAAATGAGAATACCAAACTTTCCATATACTAGTGGCAGCAAGTCGAAGCCTTCTTAATCAACAGATGCTTGAAGCACTGTCATAAAATTTCTACCTAGTGATTATTCATCCAACATTCCCAAAAAAATGTGGCTTTTATCAATGTGGAGTCATGGATTTGACAGTGCTGCACCTAAATCCTTGGATATAATGCAACCATGTAGCAGCTACCTTTTACCTATATGGTTAAGCCCAAGATCAATACATCATAATGTTTCAAAAAAATAAACAGTGTCCACAGAAAAGTTGCATTACATCCTAAGATCTTGCTGCAGTGCTCTCAAATTGAAGAATCAACAGTGATGAAAGCCACAAGTTAGAAACTGATCTGGGGATGTTAGATGAGTAAGCATTCGATAGGGATTTTGTGCAGAAAATTTTCCTGTATCCATTGAATATGAAGGCTTGCATTTGGTGTCACTACTATATGGAGTGGTTGGGACTATTATTAACATGTGTAAACATATTAAATGGTGATGGTTCTATATGTATAGTAATACCATATATATATACAGATAAAATGTAGTTGATTTACAGAAAAGTCAATTTACTAAATTATACAAATATTATGAGTATAACCCAAAAATTATTAAAATTATACTTTTAATTTTAATACTTAAACAGGCTATATTCTTAGTACCTGCACCTTCAGTGCTTAATTTTTATAAGAGAGACCTCTAAAAATCTAAATGCAAGATTGGACTTTATAAAGATAAGAGTGGCCAATCTTATCTTCAACCAGAGTGGCCACTCTTATCTTTGTAAAGTCGAATCATATGTTTAGATTGTAGAAGTCTCTCTTGTAATAAATTAAGCACTCAAGACACATGTACTAAGGTTATAGCTTTCTTTAAATATTATGTGCAGACATTGTGCTTAATAAGAATTAATATTTACAACTTTTTAATTCTAAGAAATCTATATTAAAAAATAATAACGCTCCTATACAAAATGATTATAATTATATTAACAATTGTTAAATAAGAAATGAATCAAATGTTCATATTATCCCCAAACTTATATAATATCAATAAATAAACAAAAATTATATTCATAAATATATAAGTATTGGAAGGTCAAATAATGAAAGTCTTGATAAATAGTTAATTATTAAATTAAGAAGTTATATAAAGTACAAAAAAAGGATTGTATATTAAATTTATTGTGGTCTTTGCAGTAAGATTTATTATGGTCATGCAGAAAAACCCATAAGAACTAAAGAACATAACAATGTCACTAAGAGGCAAGATTATAAATATGCTTCATACATTCATTACTTAACATATGGAAAAAATAGATGCTACAAAAATATTGGTTGAATTACATTAAAAATCAAAGAGTAAGATATATATATATATATTAATAATAAAAAATTAATAATAAAAAATGGATTAAAAATCAAAGAGTAAGATATATATATATAAAACAAATTACATTAAGCACAATTTAAATAATTGTATGAATATTTTGAAAACTTCAGAAAATTTAGTTAACAGATAGCTGATGAAAAATGAATAAAAAATTAGGTAAGATGTCAAGCGTTGTGAGCTGAGAGGTCAGCACAGCCACCTTGCAAGCAAACGTTTGTGGGTTCGCCTTCAAGCAGATGCTATGACATGTGAAAAAAAATTATGTAAGATAATATATATATATTATCAGTAAAAATTAGTCACATGTCACATGACCTATATATAGCTTGTATTACCAATATGTAATATATAAAGAGCCTGCTATTTAAGCATAACAAATTTTATAATAAAATTTTAAGATTAAAAGTTTTAAAAGAAGATTTGTTTAATTTGGTTATAAAAACCTGCCGTATACTGCCTGAAGGAAAAAGAAAGCTGCATACTTACTCTTAGAAGTGTACTAAATTTTAAAAAAAGAAGAAAAATGGGAAAATAATTAAAAGGGGGGAGGGAGAGATTTAACTAAGTAAAGGTTTAAAATTAAAAAAAGTTCTGTTACATAAAATTTAAAAATTGTTCTCTTATGTTTATTTAAGAATGAGGGATGTGTGTGTGGACTTTAAAAGTACATTATAATGTGTATATAAATGTAAGTATAAAAAGAAGTTGAATTTAAAAAAAGAAAAATGGAATGTAATGTTTGTAACATAAAAGTTAAGTTAAATTCAAAGATGGCTACAAATAAACAATCGAAAATGGCTACAAATAAACAATGGGAATAATTAAAAAGTTATATCTTATTTTAAGTAAATTAATCTAATGAGGAATGTGAATGAATAATGAGAATTCTATTAATAAATTTAATTAATTTATATGTTAATCAAGCTGAGCAATAAAAGGGCCACATATAAATAGGCCTTAAAAAACTAATCATCAGAAACTCAGATCTTTTTTTAGCAGTGTTATTCCAGTCTGTGCAAATAAAACATATATTTTTGTAAACACCAAGAAAACATGTGTTGCTAATCAGAAGAGTTATGCCACTGTACTCTGGTCTCTGACAACCCTAGAATATCTGAAGGCCTCTAATTAGCTGCAATGAAAATCTAACAACCTGAGCCATTCAAACATTTGTCTGCTGGAATAAAATGCAGCAAGGAACTAATATCATCAATCCAAATCCCAACCAGTTGGTACAATATGAAGCACACAGGAGAAAGAAGCAGCCATTTATCCAGATGAATGTGTATCTCAAAAAACGTATTGGTAATATTAATTATTATTTAAACCCATCCCTATAGATTCAGTAATTTATTACAGTAGCCATTGCAATCTTTGAAATATCCAGTCAACAAAATTTAACTCTTAACTAGCATTTATGAACTATTTATGTGCAGTTAGTGTAAGCAGTAAATATTCCCAGAACTTTTCCAATCATACACACAAATAACTTATGGAAAAATATGTGTGTGTGTGTGATATAATGTTTTAATGCTTTTGTTTATTTAATGTTCTATGCTTATTATAAGGTGTGTGCCTGGGATAAGATATGTAATTATTAGTTTATTCAAGAAAGGGATAAATGACTTCTCTAATTAGTTTTAAAATATTTTTTTCCGGAAATTAGTATTTATTGGTGAATTCATTTACTAATCCCACTAATTAAGGCAATTTATTATATTACTTTTTCGATTGAGCCAATTGGGATTTATCAAGTGCTGATTTTAGTGGATGTCATCCAGAGCATGTTAGTTACTTCTTCTAATTAATTGGAAGCTGAAGTTTACTTCAAAACAAAAAAGTGTTTTGAATGACCGGGTTTGAATTCAGCATCCTAAGAAGTTTTGTAGCTTGGAAATGTGACTGTAAATTATACCTTGTATAATTGTACTCGAGCTATAGATAACCTCTGGTTATTATGCTTCTCTGCCCAAGGAACTTGTGTGATGTAATATTAAATTGCAGCTGGGGTAGATCGAATTAATAATAAATAATTGTGTCATATTATATGTATAAAAGAAGTCAACCATCAACAAAAATATTGAATTATTTGACAATCCCTTTTTTAAAAGTATAACAGTAAGTGCATTATCCATACATTACTCTTTTAATGTCATAATAGGAATAATTAGCCATTAACTGACTTCATTAATACAATTTTCCAAATATCACAATAAAATAAAAATATGTCTGCCAAGAATCCATTAAATTGTAAAACTGGGAATTCTACTGATAGTATATGAACAATTATTATGAAAAACGAGGAATTACACTGCTATTATCTACACTTTATTGATTAGTCCAGGAATTTATCAGCTGGCAACTTTCTTTTTCCAAAATTGAGAAATCAAACATTATAAATATATCAAAATAAAAGTCATAGATCAATTCATAGATCACATGACCCTATCTCTTAAGCTTGTAAGTTATAAACAGTGAGGATTGCCAATTCCTCTACAAGCTTTATGATAAATGCTTAGCCAGAGCCAGCACTTAAAATATCTCTGTCAGGAACCCCTCCCCAAACCCCTGACCATGGTTTCGTGCTTTGGCACTCCTCAGAGAGGTGTCAGGGTAGGTTCAGACACTAGATCTAAAAATGCCAACCCAAAGCCAAGCACTTAGCTAAAGTTATCTATTGAGTGGAAAATCTGGAAATTTTCAGACATGTACATGTCTTCAAACCCAGCTATCCAACTCAAATAGCTATATGGGGCTGATAGATCTTCAGCCATGCCATATAGTAGTAGTCATAGCAATATAAAATTGCATAAGACTTTTGGCAGAGACTATAAATAGTCAAAATAAAAGTCATAGATCAATTCATAGATCACATGACCCTATCTCTTAAGCTTGTAAGTTATAAACAGTGAGGATTGCCAATTCCTCTACAAGCTTTATGATAAATGCTTAGCCAGAGCCAGCACTTAAAATATCTCTGTCAGGAACCCCTCCCCAAACCCCTGACCATGGTTTCGTGCTTTGGCACTCCTCAGAGAGGTGTCAGGGTAGGTTCAGACACTAGATCTAAAAATGCCAACCCAAAGCCAAGCACTTAGCTAAAAGTTATCTATTGAGTGGAAAATCTGAAATTTTCAGACATGTACATGTCTTCAAACCCAGCTATCCAACTCAAATAGCTATATGGGGCTGATAGATCTTCAGCCACGCCACATAGTAGTAGTCATAGCAATATAAAATTGCATAAGACTTTTTGGCAGAGACTATAAATAGTCAAAATAAAAGTCATAGATCAATTCATAGATCACATGACCCTATCTCTTAAGCTTGTAAGTTATAAACAGTGAGGATTGCCAATTCCTCTACAAGCTTTATGATAAATGCTTAGCCAGAGCCAGCACTTAAAATATCTCTGTCAGGAACCCCTCCCCAAACCCCTGACCATGGTTTCGTGCTTTGGCACTCCTCAGAGAGGTGTCAGGGTAGGTTCAGACACTAGATCTAAAAATGCCAACCCAAAGCCAAGCACTTAGCTAAAAGTTATCTATTGAGTGGAAAATCTGAAATTTTCAGACATGTACATGTCTTCAAACCCAGCTATCCAACTCAAATAGCTATATGGGGCTGATAGATCTTCAGCCACGCCACATAGTAGTAGTCATAGCAATATAAAATTGCATAAGACTTTTTGGCAGAGACTATAAATAGTCAAAATAAAAGTCATAGATCAATTCATAGATCACATGACCCTATCTCTTAAGCTTGTAAGTTATAAACAGTGAGGATTGCCAATTCCTCTACAAGCTTTATGATAAATGCTTAGCCAGAGCCAGCACTTAAAATATCTCTGTCAGGAACCCCTCCCCAAACCCCTGTACATGGTTTCATGCTTTGGCACTCCTCAGAGAGGTGTCAGGGTAGGTTCAGACACTAGATCTAAAAATGCCAACCCAAAGCCAAGCACTTAGCTAAAAGTTATCTATTGAGTGGAAAATCTGAAATTTTCAGACATGTACATGTCTTCAAACCCAGCTATCCAACTCAAATAGCTATATGGGGCTGATAGATCTTCAGCCACGCCACATAGTAGTAGTCATAGCAATATAAAATTGCATAAGACTTTTTGGCAGAGACTATAAATAGTCAAAATAAAAGTCATAGATCAATTCATAGATCACATGACCCTATCTCTTAAGCTTGTAAGTTATAAACAGTGAGGATTGCCAATTCCTCTACAAGCTTTATGATAAATGCTTAGCCAGAGCCAGCACTTAAAATATCTCTGTCAGGAACCCCTCCCCAAACCCCTGACCATGGTTTCGTGCTTTGGCACTCCTCAGAGAGGTGTCAGGGTAGGTTCAGACACTAGATCTAAAAATGCCAACCCAAAGCCAAGCACTTAGCTAAAAGTTATCTATTGAGTGGAAAATCTGAAATTTTCAGACATGTACATGTCTTCAAACCCAGCTATCCAACTCAAATAGCTATATGGGGCTGATAGATCTTCAGCCACGCCACATAGTAGTAGTCATAGCAATATAAAATTGCATAAGACTTTTTGGCAGAGACTATAAATAGTCAAAATAAAAGTCATAGATCAATTCATAGATCACATGACCCTATCTAGTGTCTGAACCTACCCTGACACCTCTCTGAGGAGTGCCAAAGCACGAAACCATGGTCAGGGGTTTGGGGAGGGGTTCCTGACAGAGATATTTTAAGTGCTGGCTCTGGCTAAGCATTTATCATAAAGCTTGTAGAGGAATTGGCAATCCTCACTGTTTATAACTTACAAGCTTAAGAGATAGGGTCATGTGATCTATGAATTGATCTATGACTTTTATTTTGACTATTTATAGTCTCTGCCAAAAAGTCTTATGCAATTTTATATTGCTATGACTACTACTATGTGGCGTGGCTGAAGTCTATCAGCCCCATATAGCTATTTGAGTTGGATGCTGGGTTTGAAGACATGTACATGTCTGAAAATTTCAGATTTTCCACTCAATAGATAACTTTTAGCTAAGTGCTGGCTTGGGTTGGCATTTTTAGATCTAGTGTCTGAACCTACCCTGACACCTCTCTGAGGAGTGCCAAAGCACGAAACCATGGTCAGGGGTTTGGGGAGGGGTTCCTGACAGAGATATTTTAAGTGCTGGCTCTGGCTAAGCATTTATCATAAAGCTTGTAGAGGAATTGGCAATCCTCACTGTTTATAACTTACAAGCTTAAGAGATAGGGTCGTGTGATCTATGAATGGATCTATGACTTTTATTTTGACTATTTATAGTCTCTGCCAAAAATTCTTATGCAATTTTATATTGCTATGACTACTACTATGTGGCGTGGCTGAAGATCTATCAGCCCCATATAGCTATTTGAGTTGGATAGCTGGGTTTGAAGACATGTACATGTCTGAAAATTTCAGATTTTCCACTCAATAGATAACTTTTAGCTAAGTGCTTGGCTTTGGGTTGGCATTTTTAGATCTAGTGTCTGAACCTACCCTGACACCTCTCTGAGGAGTGCCAAAGCACGAAACCATGGTCAGGGGTTTGGGGAGGGTTCCTGACAGAGATATTTTAAGTGCTGGCTCTGGCTAAGCATTTATCATAAAGCTTGTAGAGGAATTGGCAATCCTCACTGTTTATAACTTACAAGCTTAAGAGATAGGGTCATGTGATCTATGAATTGATCTATGACTTTTATTTTGACTATTTATAGTCTCTGCCAAAAAGTCTTATGCAATTTTATATTGCTATGACTACTACTATGTGGCATGGCTGAAGATCTATCAGCCCCATATAGCTATTTGAGTTGGATAGCTGGGTTTGAAGACATGTACATGTCTGAAAATTTCAGATTTTCCACTCAATAGATAACTTTTAGCTAAGTGCTTGGCTTTGGGTTGGCATTTTTAGATCTAGTGTCTGAACCTACCCTGACACCTCTCTGAGGAGTGCCAAAGCACGAAACCATGGTCAGGGGTTTGGGGAGGGGTTCCTGACAGAGATATTTTAAGTGCTGGCTCTGGCTAAGCATTTATCATAAAGCTTGTAGAGGAATTGGCAATCCTCACTGTTTATAACTTACAAGCTTAAGAGATAGGGTCATGTGATCTATGAATTGATCTATGACTTTTATTTTGACTATTTATAGTCTCTGCCAAAAAGTCTTATGCAATTTTATATTGCTATGACTACTACTATGTGGCGTGGCTGAAGATCTATCAGCCCCATATAGCTATTTGAGTTGGATAGTGGGTTTGAAGACATGTACATGTCTGAAAATTTCAGATTTTCCACTCAATAGATAACTTTAGCTAAGTGCTTGGCTTTGGGTTGGCATTTTTAGATCTAGTGTCTGAACCTACCCTGACACCTCTCTGAGGAGTGCCAAAGCACGAAACCATGGTCAGGGGTTTGGGGAGGGGTTCCTGACAGAGATATTTTAAGTGCTGGCTCTGGCTAAGCATTTATCATAAAGCTTGTAGAGGAATTGGCAATCCTCACTGTTTATAACTTACAAGCTTAAGAGATAGGGTCATGTGATCTATGAATTGATCTATGACTTTTATTTTGACTATTTATAGTCTCTGCCAAAAAGTCTTATGCAATTTTATATTGCTATGACTACTACTATGTGGCATGGCTGAAGATCTATCAGCCCCATATAGCTATTTGAGTTGGATAGCTGGGTTTGAAGACATGTAGATGTCTGAAAATTTCAGATTTTCCACTCAATAGATAACTTTTAGCTAAGTGCTTGGCTTTGGGTTGGCATTTTTAGATCTAGTGTCTGAACCTACCCTGACACCTCTCTGAGGAGTGCCAAAGCACGAAACCATGGTCAGGGGTTTGGGGAGGGGTTCCTGACAGAGATATTTTAAGTGCTGGCTCTGGCTAAGCATTTATCATAAAGCTTGTAGAGGAATTGGCAATCCTCACTGTTTATAACTTACAAGCTTAAGAGATAGGGTCATGTGATCTATGAATTGATCTATGACTTTTATTTTGACTATTTATAGTCTCTGCCAAAAAGTCTTATGCAATTTTATATTGCTATGACTACTACTATGTGGCATGGCTGAAGATCTATCAGCCCCATATAGCTATTTGAGTTGGATAGCTGGGTTTGAAGACATGTACATGTCTGAAAATTTCAGATTTTCCACTCAATAGATAACTTTTAGCTAAGTGCTTGGCTTTGGGTTGGCATTTTTAGATCTAGTGTCTGAACCTACCCTGACACCTCTCTGAGGAGTGCCAAAGCACGAAACCATGGTCAGGGGTTTGGGGAGGGGTTCCTGACAGAGATATTTTAAGTGCTGGCTCTGGCTAAGCATTTATCATAAAGCTTGTAGAGGAATTGGCAATCCTCACTGTTTATAACTTACAAGCTTAAGAGATAGGGTCATGTGATCTATGAATTGATCTATGACTTTTATTTTGACTATTTATAGTCTCTGCCAAAAAGTCTTATGCAATTTTATATTGCTATGACTACTACTATATGGCATGGCTGAAGATCTATCAGCCCCATATAGCTATTTGAGTTGGATAGCTGGGTTTGAAGACATGTACATGTCTGAAAATTTCAGATTTTCCACTCAATAGATAACTTTTAGCTAAGTGCTTGGCTTTGGGTTGGCATTTTTAGATCTAGTGTCTGAACCTACCCTGACACCTCTCTGAGGAGTGCCAAAGCACGAAACCATGGTCAGGGGTTTGGGGAGGGGTTCCTGACAGAGATATTTTAAGTGCTGGCTCTGGCTAAGCATTTATCATAAAGCTTGTAGAGGAATTGGCAATCCTCACTGTTTATAACTTACAAGCTTAAGAGATAGGGTCATGTGATCTATGAATTGATCTATGACTTTTATTTTGACTATTTATAGTCTCTGCCAAAAAGTCTTATGCAATTTTATATTGCTATGACTACTACTATGTGGCATGGCTGAAGATCTATCAGCCCCATATAGCTATTTGAGTTGGATAGCTGGGTTTGAAGACATGTACATGTCTGAAAATTTCAGATTTTCCACTCAATAGATAACTTTTAGCTAAGTGCTTGGCTTTGGGTTGGCATTTTTAGATCTAGTGTCTGAACCTACCCTGACACCTCTCTGAGGAGTGCCAAAGCACGAAACCATGGTCAGGGGTTTGGGGAGGGGTTCCTGACAGAGATATTTTAAGTGCTGGCTCTGGCTAAGCATTTATCATAAAGCTTGTAGAGGAATTGGCAATCCTCACTGTTTATAACTTACAAGCTTAAGAGATAGGGTCATGTGATCTATGAATTGATCTATGACTTTTATTTTGACTATTTATAGTCTCTGCCAAAAAGTCTTATGCAATTTTATATTGCTATGACTACTACTATGTGGCGTGGCTGAAGATCTATCAGCCCCATATAGCTATTTGAGTTGGATAGCTGGGTTTGAAGACATGTACATGTCTGAAAATTTCAGATTTTCCACTCAATAGATAACTTTTAGCTAAGTGCTTGGCTTTGGGTTGGCATTTTTAGATCTAGTGTCTGAACCTACCCTGACACCTCTCTGAGGAGTGCCAAAGCACGAAACCATGGTCAGGGGTTTGGGGAGGGGTTCCTGACAGAGATATTTTAAGTGCTGGCTCTGGCTAAGCATTTATCATAAAGCTTGTAGAGGAATTGGCAATCCTCACTGTTTATAACTTACAAGCTTAAGAGATAGGGTCATGTGATCTATGAATTGATCTATGACTTTTATTTTGACTATTTATAGTCTCTGCCAAAAAGTCTTATGCAATTTTATATTGCTATGACTACTACTATGTGGCATGGCTGAAGATCTATCAGCCCCATATAGCTATTTGAGTTGGATAGCTGGGTTTGAAGACATGTACATGTCTGAAAATTTCAGATTTTCCACTCAATAGATAACTTTTAGCTAAGTGCTTGGCTTTGGGTTGGCATTTTTAGATCTAGTGTCTGAACCTACCCTGACACCTCTCTGAGGAGTGCCAAAGCACGAAACCATGGTCAGGGGTTTGGGGAGGGGTTCCTGACAGAGATATTTTAAGTGCTGGCTCTGGCTAAGCATTTATCATAAAGCTTGTAGAGGAATTGGCAATCCTCACTGTTTATAACTTACAAGCTTAAGAGATAGGGTCATGTGATCTATGAATTGATCTATGACTTTTATTTTGACTATTTATAGTCTCTGCCAAAAAGTCTTATGCAATTTTATATTGCTATGACTACTACTATGTGGCATGGCTGAAGATCTATCAGCCCCATATAGCTATTTGAGTTGGATAGCTGGGTTTGAAGACATGTACATGTCTGAAAATTTCAGATTTTCCACTCAATAGATAACTTTTAGCTAAGTGCTTGGCTTTGGGTTGGTATTTTTAGATCTAGTGTCTGAACCTACCCTGACACCTCTCTGAGGAGTGCCAAAGCACGAAACCATGGTCAGGGGTTTGGGGAGGGGTTCCTGACAGAGATATTTTAAGTGCTGGCTCTGGCTAAGCATTTATCATAAAGCTTGTAGAGGAATTGGCAATCCTCACTGTTTATAACTTACAAGCTTAAGAGATAGGGTCATGTGATCTATGAATTGATCTATGACTTTTATTTTGACTATTTATAGTCTCTGCCAAAAAGTCTTATGCAATTTTATATTGCTATGACTACTACTATGTGGCATGGCTGAAGATCTATCAGCCCCATATAGCTATTTGAGTTGGATAGCTGGGTTTGAAGACATGTACATGTCTGAAAATTTCAGATTTTCCACTCAATAGATAACTTTTAGCTAAGTGCTTGGCTTTGGGTTGGCATTTTTAGATCTAGTGTCTGAACCTACCCTGACACCTCTCTGAGGAGTGCCAAAGCACGAAACCATGGTCAGGGGTTTGGGGAGGGGTTCCTGACAGAGATATTTTAAGTGCTGGCTCTGGCTAAGCATTTATCATAAAGCTTGTAGAGGAATTGGCAATCCTCACTGTTTATAACTTACAAGCTTAAGAGATAGGGTCATGTGATCTATGAATTGATCTATGACTTTTATTTTGACTATTTATAGTCTCTGCCAAAAAGTCTTATGCAATTTTATATTGCTATGACTACTACTATATGGCATGGCTGAAGATCTATCAGCCCCATATAGCTATTTGAGTTGGATAGCTGGGTTTGAAGACATGTACATGTCTGAAAATTTCAGATTTTCCACTCAATAGATAACTTTTAGCTAAGTGCTTGGCTTTGGGTTGGCATTTTTAGATCTAGTGTCTGAACCTACCCTGACACCTCTCTGAGGAGTGCCAAAGCACGAAACCATGGTCAGGGGTTTGGGGAGGGGTTCCTGACAGAGATATTTTAAGTGCTGGCTCTGGCTAAGCATTTATCATAAAGCTTGTAGAGGAATTGGCAATCCTCACTGTTTATAACTTACAAGCTTAAGAGATAGGGTCATGTGATCTATGAATTGATCTATGACTTTTATTTTGACTATTTATAGTCTCTGCCAAAAGTCTTATGCAATTTTATATTGCTATGACTACTACTATGTGGCATGGCTGAAGATCTATCAGCCCCATATAGCTATTTGAGTTGGATAGCTGGGTTTGAAGACATGTACATGTCTGAAAATTTCAGATTTTCCACTCAATAGATAACTTTTAGCTAAGTGCTTGGCTTTGGGTTGGTATTTTTAGATCTAGTGTCTGAACCTACCCTGACACCTCTCTGAGGAGTGCCAAAGCACGAAACCATGGTCAGGGGTTTGGGGAGGGGTTCCTGACAGAGATATTTTAAGTGCTGGCTCTGGCTAAGCATTTATCATAAAGCTTGTAGAGGAATTGGCAATCCTCACTGTTTATAACTTACAAGCTTAAGAGATAGGGTCATGTGATCTATGAATTGATCTATGACTTTTATTTTGACTATTTATAGTCTCTGCCAAAAAGTCTTATGCAATTTTATATTGCTATGACTACTACTATGTGGCGTGGCTGAAGATCTATCAGCCCCATATAGCTATTTGAGTTGGATAGCTGGGTTTGAAGACATGTACATGTCTGAAAATTTCAGATTTTCCACTCAATAGATAACTTTTAGCTAAGTGCTTGGCTTTGTTAGGTTGGTCATTTTTAGATCTAGTGTCTGAACTACCCTGACACCTCTCTGAGGTAGTGCCAAAGCACGAAACCATGGTCAGGGGGTTTGGGGAGGGGGTTCCTGACATAGATATTTTAAAGTGCTGGCTCTGGCTAATCATTTATCATAAAGCTTGTAGAGGAATTGGCAATCCTCACTGTTTATAACTTACAAGCTTAAGAGATAGGGTCATGTGATCTATGAATTGATCTATGACTTTTATTTTGACTATTTATAGTCTCTGCCAAAAAGTCTTATACAGTTTTATATTGCTATGACTACTACTATGTGGGGGGGGCTGAAGATCTATCAGCCCCATATAGCTATTTGA